>OX328123.1:11282697-11432034 GCA_946811695.1 Gonocerus acuteangulatus | reverse complement strand
AAATTTAACAGTAAAAACAACGCACATTTTTTATGTAGTGAAAAACAAAATCTATTTTATAAGTGAATACAATTTATAACAATTAATATATAGATACATACCACTAGAGAATGCCTAGGGGGGGGGAGAGAGGAAGACCTCGAGGACAGACTTAGGTAACCATGGTTAGAAGTATGAACGGCAGCAAATATATCGGTGGTCTTTATAGTTATGAAAAAGGGGGTGGGGGGAGGCGGTAAGTCGGTGCAGATGAAAGAGGTGCAATTGCTGGGTTGTAAACCCGGGTTTTAAGGGAGGTTGTAAGAAGTGTTAAGAGCTTTGGGACACACAAGTAGAGAAATTGTCTGGAGCCTGGGAACAAAGATAAAAAAGGAGGTCAGGACAATTTATGGAAGACGGAGGAGTAAGCAGGGGAGATGTTTTGTTTGTCGGTTTTGTAATTAATGTTATTGGGGTTTAAGTTAATGTGGACGCATTCGGAAATCTGTCGCTTTTTGGTGTTTCGTTCAGTGGAAAGTATTTTAGTGTCGTCAAAGTTGAAAGTGTGTTTTTTAGTTATGGCGTGTTTTGCGAGGGCGGATTTGTGGATTTCTTTGTTTTTTATTGTCCGTTTGTGTTGTGTTATGCGGGAGTGAATATAATTTTTGGTTTCACCTATGTATACAGCATTACAGGAGGGGGTTTGGCAGGGTATTTGGTAAACAACGTGGGTGGCGTAGTCATAGGGAAGGGGATCTTTGAGTTTGGTGTACAATGTAGTAAGTTTGTTAGTGGTTTTTAACCCAAAGTTTAGTGACGGGAGGGCTTTTTTTAAAGTCTTCGTGAGTTTTTCCGTCAGTCCTGGTGTGTATGTCAGGGAACGAAATACCTGGAGGGAGGATTCGGGGGAGGTATTGGGGGAGGTGGCATTGAAGGATTGGGATTTTATTTGTTTTATAAGCCGGTTTATGAGGTTGGGGGGGAATTGATTCAGTGTTAATATTTCGGTAGCTTTATTCAAGTTTTCATTGTGGAATGACTCATGGGATAAGGACCCCCAAACAAAACATCTCCCCTGCTTACTCCTCCGTCTTCCATAAATTGTCCTGACCTCCTTTTTTATCTTTGTTCCCAGGCTCCAGACAATTTCTCTACTTGTGTGTCCCAAAGCTCTTAACACTTCTTACAACCTCCCTTAAAACCCGGGTTTACAACCCAGCAATTGCACCTCTTTCATCTGCACCGACTTACCGCCTCCCCCCACCCCCTTTTTCATAACTATAAAGACCACCGATATATTTGCTGCCGTTCATACTTCTAACCATGGTTACCTAAGTCTGTCCTCGAGGTCTTCCTCTCTCCCCCCCCCCCCCTAGGCATTCTCTAGTGGTATGTATCTATATATTAATTGTTATAAATTGTATTCACTTATAAAATAGATTTTGTTTTTCACTACATAAAAAATGTGCGTTGTTTTTACTGTTAAATTTTTTGTACTGTTTTTACTAACAAGTTCTACATGCTGTTTTCTTTCCAACTACCGTATTTTCATTGTTTTTAAAAATAAGATTGGTTAAAATTTATTGTATTGATATATATACTCCGCTTATTTCTGCCTGTCTTTTACTTACTGCTTGTACATTCTCTTTACTTATAAGTTGTATATATTTTTTAGCTGAAGAAGGCTGCCATTGTTGCAGTCGAAACGTCCAAAATACAGATTTCTTTTTGAAAGTCTGACGTTTTTCTCCTAGCCGAATCCCAACTATACCTGTCTTCGAACTTCTTTCCTAGTTGAATGCGAACTTTTTTTTAGCGGATTCGTATTTAGTGCATCAAAATACGTTATTGTACAAAATTTGAAAGAAATCGGTTTGGAAGGCGTGAAATTGCATTTTTACCAATTCATGTACATATATTGATTTCGTCAGATATTGCTTGTGATGAAGAATAATGATATTTGTATCGCCCTTTTCTAGCCAGGACAGGACTGATGCCTTTTCTTTTTTCTAAAGAAAAGCCACTACCCCATAGTGGGAATCGAACCCACGACCTTTGGCACGAAGTGCATCCAAGTGATAGGCGAGTGCGCTTTTGGAGTCCTGACCTTCCATAAAATAAATTTCTAAAAATTGATATGGTTCCTCTGGCATTGGCAGCGATGATCCCACTTTGTGATAAACTTGGCCTTTGATTCATTTTGAATGTTGAATTAAATTGTTGACCATTTCCAGCATTATGTTTAACTATTTCCGTTGCTCCGAACGATGTCATTTGGAAACATGAATTGAATGTTGTAATTAACTTCAGGAACAGGTTAGAATCTGGAGCCATATTTCTCAAATCATGAAAAGATCAGAAGTTGAATAAAACTGAATTTTATAATTTTATTTATTTAAATTTTAACGTCCATTATTATTAACAAAGAATTTTGGGACGGGTTTTATATAGGTTATCAACCTTTTCTAGCCAGGACAGGGCTGATGCCTTTTCTTCTTTCTAAAGAAAAGCCACCACCCCATAGTGGGAATCGAACCCTCGACTTTTGGCACGAAGTGTTAAGTGCTCACGCTTTAACACTCACGGCCACCGGGCCTCCAATAAAGATATTGGACTATATCTGATCCAAAGCAGTCTTGTTTAGTTCATTTCAAGGAAATTTATCTAATGAGGTTGCACATATAAAAGAATGTTCGGAAAATATTAATAGGAACACTCATAAAGAACATTTTCGAGCGAGGAAAACATTTTTTATAAATATCATCAAACTAGCTGACTACCGTGCTTCGTCACGGCAGATAAGTAGTTATTTTATTGCGTTAAATAATGTATCATCAAAATTAACGCTACTACATAATTGTTTGCAGTTTATTATAGCATGGTCCCCTTCATACTATATGTTAAACATCAATTGATAAGTAATTAAAGTATAATGTTTCTTGACTCTGGGGGGCTCCGGACCAGTGCCAAGAAACAGATAGTCTAGAGATAACACGTTAGCTATAGGTTACCAGCTTGGACGTATATAAGGGGGCTGAGGGGTCTGCAGCCCCCCCCCCCCCACCCGCCGAAATTTTGATTTGATGGTAAAAATGTGTCTTAAACCCCTTAAAAGAAATTAAATAAGATCATTTCATTTTAGGTGTAATAGCGTTTCATTTGCCTAATACTATTCTAAGTTCTAAATTGTTAGTATTCCATACCCCGGAAATTCTAGCGTAAACTCTATGAGGGACAGTTTATTTCTAGGACTGACATCAGAGTTGAAATTAACCTCAATTAAAAATAATACTATGAAATAGATAATGTACGGTAACATCTGTTCTTTTATCGTCCTAGCAACACATGTTGCCTTGGCTTGCCTGCACTAACCAACTAAAACTTTAAACCCCCCTAAAAATACTTAAAAATTCGAGTGGTATTTGAGAAATATATAGTAGACTAGCTGAATACCACGGCCGATAAGTATTTTTTATATTGAGTTAAATAAGATATGTTCAAAATTAACGCTACTACATAGCTTATTATTGCACGGACTTTAAAGTTACCCAGGAAACAGGAAGTAACTTTGCTTGTTTCCGTTGGAGTGTAAAAAAAAAAGTCCGACTCGCAGGAACTGCGTCATCTTAGCGCGGTTACGTACATCTAGGAGAAATGGAATAGATTAGCATCACTGCTAGTGATTGAAGTGACTGGGGGGGGGGTCTCCCGTGGTCTAGAGGCTAGCGCGCTAGATTCATAAGCGGGAGATGGTGGGTTCGATCCCTACCGGCGCCAGAAATTTTCTCATCTCAGGGCTCACTGAGAAAATTCCTGGCTACACCCTGGACGTCGGCGCTAATGGCCAAGATTTATGACAATGCGCCGTTAAAAAAAAAAAAAAAAAAAAAAAAAAAAAAAAAAAAATTAGCATCACAAATCACAGGAAAGTGATAGTAGCCAACTTAAACAGAAGCGGATAATTCTTAATCTGTTTAAGTATCTTGTTTTACTAGCAAATTCGTTTTACTGTTATAATCAACTGTAAATATGTGCTTCAGTAACGATAACTTCAGTTGGAGGCTATGAGGAAGCTTATATAGATAGGAGAATTCAAACCAAACCTATGTATACGCCATCATGATATTGGCCACAGCCACTCCAAACTTATTACCAATACCTTTTATAGTTTCTTAGCTTCTGTTACTACAATACTAATTTTACTGATAAATTCAATTTAAAACAAAAACAACCAATTAATAAGTGAGATAAACAAGTATGGGTCCTTATCCCATGAGTCCTTCCACAATGAAAACTTGAATAAAGCTACCGAAATATTAACACTGAATCAATTCCCCCCCAACCTCATAAACCGGCTTATAAAACAAATAAAATCCCAATCCTTCAATGCCACCTCCCCCAATACCTCCCCCGAATCCTCCCTCCAGGTATTTCGTTCCCTGACATACACACCAGGACTGACGGAAAAACTCACGAAGACTTTAAAAAAAGCCCTCCCGTCACTAAACTTTGGGTTAAAAACCACTAACAAACTTACTACATTGTACACCAAACTCAAAGATCCCCTTCCCTATGACTACGCCACCCACGTTGTTTACCAAATACCCTGCCAAACCCCCTCCTGTAATGCTGTATACATAGGTGAAACCAAAAATTATATTCACTCCCGCATAACACAACACAAACGGACAATAAAAAACAAAGAAATCCACAAATCCGCCCTCGCAAAACACGCCATAACTAAAAAACACACTTTCAACTTTGACGACACTAAAATACTTTCCACTGAACGTAACACCAAAAAGCGACAGATTTCCGAATGCGTCCACATTAACTTAAACCCCAATAACATTAATTACAAAACCGACAAACAAAACATCTCCCCTGCTTACTCCTCCGTCTTCCATAAATTGTCCTGACCTCCTTTTTTATCTTTGTTCCCAGGCTCCAGACAATTTCTCTACTTGTGTGTCCCAAAGCTCTTAACACTTCTTACAACCTCCCTTAAAACCCGGGTTTACAACCCAGCAATTGCACCTCTTTCATCTGCACCGACTTACCGCCTCCCCCCACCCCCTTTTTCATAACTATAAAGACCACCGATATATTTGCTGCCGTTCATACTTCTCACCATGGTTACCTAAGTCTGTCCTCGAGGTCTTCCTCTCTCCCCCCCCCCCTAGGCATTCTCTAGTGGTATGTATCTATATATTAATTGTTATAAATTGTATTCACTTATAAAATAGATTTTGTTTTTCACTACATAAAAAATGTGCGTTGTTTTTACTGTTAAATTTTTTGTACTGTTTTTGCTAACAAGTTCTACATGCTGTTTTCTTTCCAACTACCGTATTTTCATTGTTTTTAAAAATAAGATTGGTTAAAATTTATTGTATTGATATATATACTCCGCTCATTTCTGCCTGTCTTTTACTTACTGCTTGTACATTCTCTTTACTTATAAGTTGTATATATTTTTTAGCTGAAGAAGGCTGCCATTGTTGCAGTCGAAACGTCCAAAATACAGATTTCTTTTTGAAAGTCTGACGTTTTTCTCCTAGCCGAATCCCAACTATACCTGTCTTCGTATCTCTACAGCGGCTAACTATCTCCATCCACACTAGGAAAGAAGTTATTAAGCACTAAAGTTCGCTGTTATGCAGGTTATGAGAGGTTAATAGAATTCTATTTTAGCGAGTTGGATTGACTGGGGTTTTGATATCTTCTTGAGCGAGCGCAGCGAGCGGAAACGCATAACACGTATGCCCTTAAGCGACAGGTGACAACGGGTGAGGATGCCCTTAAAATTAACAATATTTTTGAATAAAAGGTTTCTGAACATTTCAAATGAGAGTTCTCTGTTTCCCAATGTTACATATCTGCGCATGCGCTTGTTTACAAATACGCTGATGACGCCTAGTTTTATGGCCTTCCTAACAGTGAACTTTAGTGCTTAATATTATATTCTATTAATTTTAGCGAGTTGGATTGGCTGGGGTTTTGTTATCTTCTTGAGCGAGCGTAGCGAGCGGAAACGCATAGCATGTATGCCTTAAAGTCGTCATTTATGCCTTAAAATCGTCACAAATTTAGTTGTTTACAATAGCCCTCATAACCTGCATAACAGTGAACTTTAGTGCTTAATAACTTCTTTCCTAGTTAAATGCGAAGGTTTTTTTTTTTTAGCGTATTCGTGTTTAGTGCATCAAAATACGTTATTGTACAAAATTTGAAAGAAATCGGTTTGGAGGGCGTGAAACTGCATTTTTACCCATGAATTTTACATCTTATCAATGTGGGTTGTTAAGATATATTATTTTAAACCATGTATTTGAATTTCAACCTGGCCAAACCTATTTCTTCTGTTTGACACGTTTAAGGTGTCGGCAAAGATAGAAATACTTGAAGAAAAGAATAGCACACGGCCGGTAGAATTGGAACATTCCCAATTAGGTTTGACAAGAATGTATTCGACCAATTCTATTCAATAAGTATTATTTTCTAGATGCTCAAAAACTCTATGAATACACCATAAACCAATAAAAACTCCGACTGGCAGGAACTGCGTCATCTTAGCGCGGTTCCGTACATCTCGAAGAAATGGAATAGATTAGGCATCACAAATCACAGGTAACTGACAGTAGCCAACTTACGCAGAAACGGATAATTCTTAATCCTAATTCTTGAAGAAGGCTGAATAAGTCAATACAATTATGTACTGAAAACGTACTTACTCTTCAACTACTGCTCAGAAGGCTCTATTCCAAACAACCAAAAATTCGTTGTCATTTTATGTTTTTTGTTTCACTAGCAAATTCATTTTGCGAAGAGACAAACATATATATATATATATATATATATATATATATATATATATATATATATATATACAAATTTGAACCACCTATATTTTCGTGATCTATGGGGTCTGAAACGAAAAAGTTCTAGTCGGCACTTCTGGATTGCGTCGTGAGGTCAACCTCATAAGCGGGTTCTCCCTATGGAGGAACCGCGCTAAAAATGTTATTGTTAAACAATAACACAGCCACAAAAAAAAAAAAAAAAAAAAAAAAAAAAAAAAAAAAAAAAAAAAAAAAAAGTCCGTACCCAGATACCAGACCATGTTTACTATATGATTTTGAGGTCGCTGAATCCGAACCCGGGGCCAGAAAAACCCCTGCACCTTTTTTGTTAAGCCCCCCCCCCCAAAATTCATAATTTAGTATATTTTACACTATTTATTTTAGTTAACTCGCAACTATGGCGACTTAACAGCTTTAACATAATAGATACAAGTTAGTACAAATGTACATAGTGGACATGGTTTTTGTCATTTGTAAAAGTTAACTTCACATTTTCTACATATTCTCACACAGTTGTATTTATATTTATTTTATGCGGGGGGGGGGGGGGGGGGGGGTAGTAACTAAAGAATAAATAAATAGCGAATTAAAGTAAAGAAAAGAAAATAATAAAAAATTGAATAGAGTAATTACATAAATGGGGTTGAGATTAAGTCATAAATGTTTTCTCTTTTAAGATATTCCAATAGTTGTCCTATGTAGTGGCTGTCATCTGTAAGTAATTGGTTCATGTTGTGTGGGAGGATATGATTTTTTTTGAGTCTACAGTCTGAGAGGATGTGTTTAATGGTGAGAGTTGTATTACAATACTTACATGTCCTGTCTAGTCATTAGGTAAGAGTGAGTCAGTCGTGAATGGCCTATCCTCAGCCGGCACAGGACTACTTCTTCTCGTCTGTTACTTCTGCTGCTTGAAGGCCATTCATGAATTGTGTCTTTAATTTCTCTCAACTTATTATTTGTTGTCCTGTACCATGTCTCCTGCCACCTTTTTGTAATTATTTTCTTGGCCTCTGTCAATAAGTCCTGGTACGTTGAGTCCTGAATGTCTAGTTGGTCTTTTCGTGCTGCAAGTTTTGCTTGTATGTCTACTTTAGTACTAGGGTCAATGTCTTCGTGGCCAGGTAGCCAGTATATAGTCACAGTTTTGTTCAGTACCGAAAGTTTGTCAAATATAAGTATCGTCAATGGATTGTCACTGTAAATGTCCTGTAGTGTCAGTAATATGCTCAGTGAGTCAGTGCATATTGTTATGTTCTTGTGTTGAGATATAGGTTGTCTAAAGCAAGTATTACAGCATGGAGTTCAGCTGAGTATGAGCTTGTTATTTGTAATAGCCTCGACAATACGATTTCTTCTCCGACTACAGCAGCTGCTCCAGTACCTTCAGCTGATTTTGAACCGTCAGTGTACATAAAGAAGGTGTCTGTATTTTCGGTTAATCGTGAATAAAATGTATTTTTGTATAAATGTCTGGATGTAGGGTCATTTTTGCTGAATTGTGTAAGTTCGAGGTCTATTGTTAGATTTCTACTTGTCCACGGTATGTAAGTTGAGTCAGGTTTCTGTAAAGGTATAATATGTTGTAGGTCCAAGTTATGAGTGTAGCTTAGGAATCTAACATGAAGAGGACGCTGCCTTTTTGTATGATGTTCATAAAGATCCAAATAGGCTTGCTCAACAAAATTTGGAGTACACGAGCTATTCAGGGACTTACTTTTCAGGACGAATTTTACACAGTTCAACATACGTCTGAGCTCCAATTGTGGTTCTCCACTGTCTGCATAGAGACTTGCGGCTGGGTTTGACCTAAATGCACCAATTGCAAGACGTAGACCTGTTGTATGTATTGGGTCCAGTATTTTCAGTGTGCTGGTTCTGGCAGACGAATATACTACACTTCCATAATCCAGTCTGCTCCCCATTTAGTATTAGCTAGAATCCTTAATAGGTGCAAAGACTTGTTACATCTATTAACGAGTTCCTTCAGATGAGGCACCCAGGTGAGTCGACTGTCGAATATTAGTCCTAAGAATTCGAGTGTGTTTGTTGAGTTGATTAATTCGTTTCCTAAGTATAAGTCAAGTTTTGGTATTTGTCTCATTCTTGTAAATATGGTATATTGTGTTTTTATTGTTGAGAAGTGTAGTCCGTTAGCTAGACTCGCTATAGTTTGTTGCATCATATTCTTAGCATAGTCTATATTTCTTGTTTTAATATAAATAAGCAAATCATCTACGTAAAGGCAATAACGCACCGGTAGAGTGATATGTTCTCGAACAGTGTCTATAGCTATTTTAAAGAATGTTGTGCTGAGTACGCTTCCCTGTGGAGCACCATTTTCTTGCAGGAATTCATTAGATAATGCATTACCTATTTTCACTCTGAATGTTCTATTCGATAGAAAATTTATTACGAAATTCAAGAAGTTTACATGAATATTCCAATCAGATAATTTTGAGACGATAGTCCTACGCCAAACTGTATCATATGCTTTTTCAATATCAAAGGATACGGCTAGTATTGATTCTTTTTTAACAAAAGCATTTAATACTTCGCTTTCTAACCTCACAATGTGGCCCATGGTTGAATGATTTTGCTTGAACCCACACTGATAATTAGAGAGAAGTTGATTTTGTTACACTATTATATTCGTATTCAAGTCGTTAACCAAAATAAACGACTATTTCATATATACTGTCTTTTAGGGTGCGTTTACATTTGATATTTCTTGCAGGATATATATGTCAGGATATATATGTATCGGATAGATATTCTCTTGCAAGTTTACATACTGAGAGAAATAGCTAGACATTTATATCATGGATATCTATAGGATAGTTCTCGATTTGCGATAAATGTACGGTCCGTTTACACTCATACATATATGTCCTGTGTAGTCCATTCTGCTAACAATGAAGAAAGAATCGAAACGCAAAATCGGGGCCTGTGTAATTATTATAAAAATGTTGGAAATAAAAAAAAAATATTAAAAAAAAAAAACGAGAATGGATTTTGAGACGGAAAGAATTAGATTTCTTCAGTCAATTGATGTCTGAGTTCTGTATCGAGGATGCAGTGCAGTTTTCGATTTTTTTAAGAATAGAATAGAATAGAATAGAATAATATTTATTGGCTTATAACATCGTATAGCCAAGGAATCTGGCCCATTTGGTGTTAGTAGATGTTAATGGACGCGACATATATGACTAATAATAATACTCTACATAATAAAATAACAGACATATACATATAAACTACTTAAAAATACACAATATTAAAATATGAATATATACTGTTTATGCATATAAAAAGTCAAGTTGATGATTCTACATATAGCAGAACAATAACAATACACTTATCTCTTCTAATAGTGAATTCTCACTAAGTAATTATTACAATATTAATAATAGATTCCCTTTTTGAATAAAAATAATAAAGAAGTAATAAAATAAACACTATATACTTATAAGGACCTATCATACATAACATTAATACACTCCTAACTAGAAATATAATGAAAATAAATATTCTAAATTTAATCTTGGGTCTTAGCTCGAATATATCTTAAATTGCACAAACTTTTAATAGAAAGAAGAAAATTGAATTTAATTGATCTAAGCTATTGATAACAAGGATATTCTCTAATGATATGTAATCCCTGTTTTGTGTTATATATTTCCTCAAATATGTTGTTCTAAATGAACTCAACGCAGGGCAGTGCAATAATAAGTGGTTTAAGCTGTGATTTATGATTTTATGACACCATCTACATATTTCGCCTGTTTTTATATGGACAACAATGTTCCTATGGAAAAGTTTTATATTTTCATTACCCGAAATTCTTATTTGGCTAACAAGTTTTACTTTATATATATTTGTATGGTAAGTTAAATAGTGCTGAGGCTGAGGGCTATTGAAACTACAAATAGTTCTGTAAAGAGGGCTGTAATTTGAGTTGAGGACCTTGTCAATGTCTAAGGAATAGAGGTGGTTCTTTAGTTTTTCAATAATTATATTTTTCTTAATCAATAAATTTGTTGGCACTGAAAAATCAAAGAAATTTTCTTCTATATAATTATTTAATGTTATTTGTTTAATTTGGGATACCCAATTAAAGCCAATATCACTCTTTTTGGAATCTAACTCTATGAGCCTAACAAGACATTTCCGTGGCAATCGGTTTTCAGGCATTGAACGTATTTTTATACAAAAATTAATTATTTTCTTCAAAACAACTTCCTTCAATGGATTTTTCCCAGATTCCAGACGGACAATATAATTAGGGGTACATTTGGGCCAGGAATACAAATACTTTAGAAATTTAAGCTGCACCGTCTCTATAGCCTCGAGGTAGTTCAGGCTCCAAATCTCGGATCCATAAAGAAGAGTTGATGAAACCATGGAATCGAATAAAATCATTTTGGTTTGCCAGGAATCGCTCTTACCTCTGTTGAGTATTTCTCTCACCTTAGCACTTGCGACTTGTGATCTCTGGATGAAGTAATTTAAAGCTTTGGAAAATTTTGCGGAAGATGAAAAAGGCACACCAAGATATGTATACGTTTTGGTGTACTCCAGTTCCTTGCCCTGCCAAAGGAGAGGTTTTAATTTCTTTATCCGGGGTGACTTATGGAACACTAATGTTTTTGACTTTTCTGGGTTCAAGACTAATAAATTCTGAGAACAGTAAGCCTCTAGTATTTTTAGTTTTTTGAGAGCGCTGTGCCATGAAGTGCTTAGCATAACAATATCGTCCGCTAAAAGCAGCATTATAATCTCATTCCGACTATCTATTGAGATTCCCGTGGAACCAAACTTTTGAAAAAAAGATATTATATCCGCAATAAAACAAATAAAAAGAATAGGACTGAGACTTTCTCCTTGCAATAAACCAGAACTGATATTAATTTCTTCTGACAGCTGGTTTCCTACCTTAATGTACATAGAGGCATTGTCATATAATTGTTTTAATATTCTTATTATTTTACCACCAATACCAAAATCGTACAGCTTTTGCCAGAGGAGCTCATGGTTTATGGAGTCGAAGGCCTTCTTGAAATCAACAAATGTTGCAAATATATACTTCCCTTTTTTATTCAGATTCATGCTGATAAGGGCTGCCAGGGAGAAGATATGGTCAATGCATCCTCTACCTTGTCTAAATCCAGCCTGTTCTTCAGGGATCAGTCCTTCTTCCTCAGCCCAGGTTAAAATTCTACGAGCCAGTATAGCTGTAAATAGCTTTGTGATATTATTTATCAGCGATATTCCTCTGTAATTGTCCACATATTTTTTATCTCCTTTTTTGTGCAATAAACTTAGTTTTGACTTTGACCAAGCACTTGGGGTTTTTTCTGTTTCCATTATGTTATTAAATAAATTCAATATGTAATGCTCCCATCTATCTAAGCCAGGAGATTTATTATTTTTCGCCTGTTTCAGGCAGAAATGCAATTCCTCTATTGAAAAAGGTTCATCCAATACGGGATGTCTAACTGAGAAAAACAATTTTTCCGTTCTGGTTTTATCTCCATATAAAGCCTTGTAATGCATCACCCAGGAATCAATATCTATTTCCTTATGTTGAAAACTTCTAGGCCTCAGAGATTTTACAGTTTTCCAGAACTCAGTACTGTTCTTCACATTTTGCAGCTTTTGAATAACGCTCGCTCGATATTCGCGTTTTTTAATATCTATTATTGTCCTGTAATATTTTTTGCTATTAAGGTAATCTTCTAAAGAGTTTTTTGAATATTTGTTCCTTATCATGGCTCGGTACATTCGCCTTACACTCCGTTTTAATAATCGGCAGTCAAGGTCGAACCATTTATTCTTATTTGAAAAAGTATTATTATCAAAATTATATTTTTTGCTAACCATTAAACCTGATTTAGTTAAAGATTCGGTAATTGATGTGACAAAATTATCGTATAATTCATTATTATTATTTGAATAAAAATAAATACCGGTTGTCAAGATCATTTGTTCATGAAAAATTTCTATTTTGCTAGGATCCCATCTTATACCTTCCCATACTTCATAGCTTTTATCTACCCTGGTTTCCTTACTTGTTGGAGGTAGTGATATGGAAAGTGTACAAGCCAAATGATCGGAGAGCTCTGAAAATATGTGCACTCTCATATCCTCCACGAAGCAAATACAATTTTCATTTATCCATATTAAATCAATCGTACTTTGACCTTTTCCAGATATGTAAGTAAATTTCCCCGGTCTATCCGACATGGATCTACCATTACAGAGATATAAACCCAAAGATTCCATAATTTCGACCAATAATTTACCTCGGTAATTTTCATTAATATGACTAACGATTCTTGTTCCATACAGGTTGCTATCTGAGAACAGGCTGTCATCTAAATCATTTAAATTTCCCACATGCCCATTAAAATCGCCACACAAAATGACACAATGATCAGGATTGTTGATTGCGTACTGAGACAAAAGATCTTCAAGACTATTTAAATTACTTTCGTAATCACAATCTGGAGGAAAGTATATGTTCCCTAATAATATAAATTTGTTGAGGATAAATTTGTTTTTTAAGAATAAAACGAACAGATGTCCAAAAGCTTGCTTATAAAATAGGTCCTCTTATATCAAAGCAAGATACAAAATTCAGAAAGGCTATTAGTGTAACAGAATGAATAGCTCCATCTTTACGATTTTTAGCATCTGGTGAGTAGGTATTTACTTGATGAAATACCATTTTATGTTATGAAATTTTATTAATATGAACTATGTTTTGATGTACACTTGATATATTTCACAATTGCATTGATTTCTTTAATTTTTATTTTTATTTTTAATTTCTTCGATAGTTGTACCGAATACTTCGGCCATTTCCTTTAAAGCATGATGTTTTTTTTTTTTTATTTTATCAATATAAGTAATACACTTAACGTCCCACAGCTCCGGTTTGCTTTGGTACATTTTGATAAGTTCTATAACTTCAACTTTTAACCAGTATTTTTTTACCCCCCATATTGCAAGAAAAAAGTAGACGAACTGTTAAAACTCCAGCGATAAATCAAATGTTCTGTTGCAACCAGCAAATAATCAGTGTTTACATCTGTTGGTATAGAAGTGTCGACAACACAGCTAGTAGCCAAGATATTTCTCCCTGGCATTTATTCTTCTCTTTATAATCAGTGTTTACACCTGACGGTATAGAAGTGTCGACACTAATAGCTCGTGATAGAAATAGATATCTCAGACATAAATTGTTCATGGTTTACATTAGTGAGAATTTCTGTCTGACATAAATACCCTGCAATAACTATCCTAGTGTAAACGCACCCTTAGTTCTTAAAAATACTTTCGGATCAGATTCGGTCCATTTGGAGAGAAGTTTCAGCCCCTTAAATATAAGACTTTTCTAATCAATTCGTGTGTTGAATGAAATATACTAACAACACGGGATTTAGACTTCGAGTATTGATATCCCGAAAATAAGTACCGCTTTCCCTATTAAAACTTCTGTCAGCAAGATTAGGTTTGCTATTATGTATCATATACTAGTTTTCCAGAAAAATGGTAAGCAAACTCGCTTTTTTATTAAGTAAACATGGATACGCCCTGCCTCTGTCTCCCATGTTCAGAAGTGGATCTTTGAAGCTCAATATCGTCGATACAAATGCAAACTATCGAATGTGAAAAAACGCATTTTTCATTTCCAATCTTTACTGATTGCTGTTGGACTGATGGACGGCAAACTCTTGAATCTGAGTTCACTCAGTGAAAGTGGAAAGTAACCACTGTCAAAAAGAAGAATCTGCCGACTATTTGACTGTCCAAAAGCAAAGTAATGAATAAAAGTGTTTTCACTCAGGAAAGTGGTGATTTTCACATTCGATACTTTGCATTTGTATCAAATATTGAGCTAGAAAAAGAAGTGCCGCTTGGAGGGTCCTATCTTTTTCCAAAAAAAAATAGTTCGAAAATGGAAGCTTAATAGTATTTCTATATGAAGTTTCATTAAAATGGGGGAGGAAACACGCTTTTAGAGAGTTGAATTAAAAAAAAAATGATAGAATTAACGAAAAAGGCGGAAGGTCAATAACACAAGACTTCACACTTTTTATTTTATCTTCCCTACATGTTTCGCACCATTTTGGCGCCTCTTCAGGGGAATATACTTAAAACATAACTTCAGCCTCAACTAGAGGAGGAGAACCTTCTTCCACTAGCATGGCCTCGTCTAGATTCTGCTAGTGGAAGGTTCTCCTCCTCTAGTTGAGGCTCAAGTTATATTTTGAGGCATATTCCCCTGGTGAGGTGCCAAAATGGTGCGAAAAATTTGGGGAATTTAAAATAAAAAGTGTGAATGTGTGTGGTGTTGTGTTATTGACCTTCCGCCTTTTTCGTTAATTCTATAAATTTGAGCAAAGGGTCAGTTAATGTTTAATTAAAAAAATTGAATTTCTGAAAATTTTAAAGATATATTATTTATGCATTAGTTTCCAAAAATATTTTATACACGTCATAGGTAAATGAAAATGAACTAAATAGGGCATAAACAGTTTGTGGTCCGAAATTGGACTGACATTTAACAGAAATAGAACAGCTGATTGACGGTCTCTCGAATGGGTTGGCTGGCAGTAGTCTTGCAGTCGCTTGTCAGTTACTCTTGGGGTTAGTTCAGTTCACATCTTCGACCGAACTCATCGAAATCATGTTCCATGCGAAGATTTTGCCTAAATGCGTTCCTACGAAAATGGAGATGGGCTCTCTCCTGAAACTTGCAGTACCCCTGACGTCTCAAAGGGGGATGCACGACATACCGGAAAAGCTTAAAAGCGTCCCGACAGCCGAGAACCCGCGTTTTTTCGATATGGTGGAGTATTTCTTCCACAGGGCTAGACTCATAGCCGAAGACCAGTTCGTCGAGGAGATGAAGTCCAAAGATTCGAAGGAGGACAAGAAGAAGCGAGTTCAAGGTATCCTTCTCAGCATGGGACATTGCGATCACATCTTGGAGATAGCTTTTCCTATAAGGAGAGACAGCGGGAACTACGAGATGGTGACAGGATACAGGGCTCAGCACAGCGTGCACAGGACACCGTGCAAGGGAGGTCAGTTCAATATTCATATAATTTAATTTAGGCAAATATTTTTATTTCCTTTTTATTTTTATTCTATATACTGATTTTGATTAATAATTTTTGTTAGTTTACATATTTTTTTTTTTTTATTTATTTATTTTTTTTTTTTTTTTTTTAAGGACAACTGATCATTCGTAGATTTGACTCAAACTAACTGCCTTTAATTCTGTCGTTTTAATGAGCTCGTCGCCTCCGTTGCGATACTCACAATAAATAAATAAATAAATAAATAAATAATTTAATTTTAATTTTTAACGTCTATTTATTATTAACTACGAATTTTAGGACGGGTTATCTATAGGTTACCACCCTTTTCTAGCCAGGATAGGGTTGATGTCTTTTCTTGTTTCGAAAGAAAATCCACCACCCCTAGTGGGAATCGAACCTTCGACTTTTGGCACGGAATGTTAAGTGCTCACGCCTTAACCCTCACGGCCATCGGGTCTCCAATATAAGTAGTCATTTCAAATGATTTGTTTGTTCAGAAATTGATTGCATCCATGGGCATATATAGAAAATAATTTCGGGGGGGGGGCTGAGAGCATTTGGGGGGTATGGAATACCGAAAATCTAGAACTTGGGATTAAAAAGCTATTACAGCCAATAAAAACTATTTTTTCTGAGCTAAGTGATCTTATTTAGTTTATTTTTAAGATTTTTATGATACATTTTTACCGATTTCGGGGAGGGGCTGCAGCCCACTCAGCCCCCCCCCTTATATGCACCCATGATTGTATCATAAATAAAATTATTTTTAAAGCGAAGTATATTCAAAGAATTAACTAGCCATCCATAAAAAACGTTTAATTAAGATATGCCGATTCTTAATTCTAATTCTTAGAATAATTAAACATTATAAGCTGTTGATGAATTAAAAACGATTTAGGGTACAAACGTTTTCAACACTGGTTACTAAAAATTCATTGTAGAAAAATACTGCTAAATAGGGTTGTTAGTTCTGATATACTGAAACGGTTTTAAGAAATATTGTCTCCTTGGTAAGGAGGAACCACCCTAAAAGTTTTATAAATACTTTTTTTTCTAACTTATTGCATTATTTTTAACTATAGCATGGGCGTATATAAGGGGGGGCTGCAGCCCCCCCCCCCGAAATTTTGATTTGATCGGTAAAAATTTCATAGAACCCTTAACAATTAGTTAAATAAGATCATTTAGTTCATAAAACATATTCTATTTTTGGTGTAATAGCGTTTAAGTTGGCTAAAACTCTTCCAACATCTAAATTGTTAGTATTCCATACACCGGAAATGGTCTCAGTCCCCCCCCCCCCGAAATTATTTTCCATATACGCCCATGAACTATAGAAACGTTACATAGGTTTGAATTTTTGTCATAGTACTTATAGAGGTTTTTTGTCTCACAAAAAGAAGTTTTCTTGTAAGAACTAAAAGTTGCTTTTATTTCTGAACACTTAGCAGCGAATTTTCTCATAACAATTCAGTGAAATACTTAAATTAATTTTCAAAATGAATCAATTCATCATCATGAATACCAACTCTTAAAAGTTTAAGACTTTTCCATAATACATTAATGGCTTATCTCAACAATTCTAATTAGACAAATAGGGTTTTAATACAACTAAAACTGAAAAAAAAAAAAAATCCTCTTCAACGTAAATTAATTACTTAAAGGGAAACTTGATTATAATCCGATTTCGCAATATCGTAATTACATATAGAATATATTAAGAAACAACTTAATATTGTCAAATACAAATATGATATTATAAAAATACAAAAATCAACGTGTTTAATTACCCTGTTTACTCAAATGAATTATTCTTAAAGAATTTGAATTGTTCTAATCTACGTACTCAATCATAAAGTACTTAGATCTCACGGACAACGTTTCAAATTAATACATTTCCTCTGTGAATTTCATTTCAATTCATCATTCGAAATGACAATTTCTATAAGCTTTGGGTTTTTAATGCTAAATAACGGATTTCGAACAAAACCCGCGCATCGTCATTTATGCCTCGAGTAACAGACTTCAGAAAGCAAATATTCGAATATTCGAATATGCTTAATTATTTGTACTGTGGTTTTAAGGGAAAGAACTGAAATCCGTTTGAATACATCGGAAAATAGATAACGTTACTTCTTAAGTAAAATTGCGTGCCTCCTGTATTTCTATGATTAGAGTCCCGAATCGTTATTGAACGTAAATGTACGAAATTATTTTTCAGTAGCAAACAAAGTAGGAAAATCACTAAGCTGACTATGTTTATTTTTTTTTTATTTATTTTTATTTTTTTTTTTTTACGGCGTATCTACAACTTTGCCATTAGCGCCGGGCTATCTACAGGTTGCCACCCTTCTTAATGCCAACAGCACGAGGTCGGTCACCCATTGAGGTACTTGCCACGCCCGACGTTGCTTAACTCCGGTAAACTACGGGAACCGGTGCATTCAACGTGGCTATGGCCCTTGGCGACTATGTATTGCACAGTAAATTCTCCGTCACGCATGAGCTACATAACTATACACCTATTCTCAACAATGGGGATAACGTGACCAGCATTCGTGAATAATTTCATTAAAATAACCTATACATAATCCAAAGTAAACGTGAAAACTTTTGCTCTTTTATATTTTTAATAAAAACGGCTGAATCAATGATTCATTTTTTCTGGAGAAAACCTCAACTGTCAATAAATCAATTTGAACCGAAAGAGGTTGCACTCATGACGGAATTTTTGAAAAATGTCTTCGAATCTTTATCGATCCTACCTAGTAGACACCGAAAATGACCCCAGTTAAAATTTATATATATATATATATATATATATATATATATATAAAGTTATATAGTTATATATGTGTCCGTTAACACGATACCGGCCAGAGTTTTTGTTTCTTCCCCACGAAACTTGGTATGTAGTATTCCCCAATCAAACGATTGAACGAGTTCGTTAGCCAACAAAATCAGTCCTTCCAGAGGGGGGGGGTTTACTCCGGAGCCAAAGTAGTTATTTGCCAATACCAGTCGTAATTTTTGTTATATTCCAACGAAACTCGGTATTCGTTCTGGTCAACTAAAGAGAAAAATGTGTTGTAAAAATAAACTAAATCGGTTCATTAGGAAGGGGGGGGGGGTTTACTCCGGACCCAAATTACTAATTTGCTCATACCGGTGGTAATTTCTGCTGTATTGTAACGAAACGCGGCATACTTCCTGGATATCTAATAAGGAAGAAGTGTTGTAAAAATGAACTAAATCGGTCTATCGGAAGGGGGGGATTTACATTGTACTATGCTTGAATTGAATTTAAACAGGTGTTATTTATATTTTCATTTTATTTATCTATATAGGTTATTTTAAGCAAATTATTCAGGAATGCACTCGACATTACCCAATTCTGAGGAAAGTGCTTAGTTATGCAGCTCCTGCGTGACGTACCTTTTTTTTTCTCTCTTTATATGATCACAAGATATCCAGAGTTTCGTTGCAATCCAACGAAAATCTAGACCGTTAGGGGTATGTTAATAATATTTGTTCCCATCTGATGAACACATTTTATTTTTACCTCACTTCTTTCTCTTCAGATAATTATATCGGATTTTTATGGAATATACCAAAAATGAGAGCAAATTAACAATTTTGGTCCAGAGTACACACAGTCGTTCAATTTTTTGTTATAGGAAGCCTATATACCAAAATTCATGGCTAAAAACGAAATCTATGGACTCCGTCGTATTTATAGAAACATATATATGAGGGGTATTTTTCGATATATACTATGTAGCATCGATCAAGATTTGAAGACATTTTTCAAAACTCTTTTCATGAGTGCTACCATAATATCTAAATTTCTTCGGTACTGAAAATAAATGCGGACTCCATGTTAAGCATTTTACGGTTATCTGTGAGGATGAAATGGCGAATGTTCTCATGATATTTTGGAAAGTAATTCATGGAAGGATTACATAACTACCCAAAAATGGGCAGATGAAGTATTATCTTCTGTAAGCACCAAATTCCTCCGAACAATGAAGTGCTCCTAAGCCTGTTGGGGTTTGTCTTTTAGAGAAATATTATTATTGTTCCATTAGTCAGAAGGTCCCAACAAGAAATATTTTTTCGTGTTCATAAAATAAAAATACGGTAAAAATGCAGTTTCACGCCCTCAAAACCGATTTCTTTCAAATTTTGTACAATAACGTATTTTAGCCAACGGCCATAGCCACGTTGAATGCACCGGTTCCCGTAGATCACCGAAGTTAAGCAACGTCGGGCGTGGTCAGAACCTGAATGGGTGACCGACCACGTGCTGTTGGCATTAGAAAAGGGTGGTAACCTGTAGATAGCCCGGCGCTAATAGCCTAACAGTTGATGCGCCGTTAAAAACGTACAAAAAAAATAAATAAAATAACGTATTTTAATGCACTAAACACGAATACGTTAAAAAAAAACCTTCGCATTTAACTAGGAAAGAAGTTCACTGTTATGCAGGTTATGAGAGCTAATGTAAACAACTAAATTTGTGACAATTTTAAGGCATAAATGACGACTTTAAGGCATACATGCTATGCGTTTCCGCTCGCTACGCTCGCTCAAGAAGATAACAAAACCCCAGTCAATCCAACTCGCTAAAATTAATAGAATTCTAATAGAATAGAATATTAAGCACTAAAGCTCACTGTAAGGAAGGTTATAAAACTAGGCGTCATCAGCGTATTTGTAAACACGCGCATGCGTAGATATGTAACATTGGGAAACACAGAATTCTCATTTGAAATTTTCAGAAACCATTTATTCGAAAATATTGTTAATTTTAAGGGCATCCTCACCTGTCGCTTAAGGGCATACGTGCTATGCGTTTCCGCTCGCTACGCTCGCTCAAGAAAATAACAAAACCCCAGTCAATCCAACTCGCTAAAATTAATACCTCCATAACCTGCATAACAGTGAACTTTAGTGCTTAATAACTTCTTTCCTAGTTAAATGCGAAGGTTTTTTTTTTAACGTATTCGTGTTTAGTGCATCAAAATACGTTATTTTTTTTTTTTTTTTACGGCGCATCAACAAATCAAGGCTATTAGCGCCGACAACCAGGGTGCAACCAGGAATTTTCTCAGCGAGCCTTGAGATGAGAAAATTTCTGGCGCCGGTGGGGATTGAACCCACCATCTCCCGCTTATGAATCCAGCGCGCTAGCCACTAGTCCACGGGAGACCCCAAAAAAATACGTTATTGTACAAAATTTGAAAGAAATCGGTTTTGAGGGCGTGAAACTGCATTTTTACCAAAAAATTTAAATGAAATGGAAAACACAAAGAAATTATATTGAACGAAACAAAACAAATACATATATACCGACATATTTACAACTTCATGGAAGAATGTATACGTATATATATAAATATACATCCTTGGTCGAGCAGCGAGAATCACGGAGATAATCGAGTTAGGATTTACGTACGCATTGTCTGAGTTAATCACTCGCGAATTGTCTGAAACGCTCACTCGGGAATTGTTTGAAAATTATTGTGGGTAAATCTGAAGGAGAGCGTCCTCAGCACCGATCATCTTCAAAGTATTTTGATGCACTAAACACGAATCCGTCGAAAAAAAAAAAAAAAAAAAAAAAAAAAAAAAAACGCTCTCAACTAGGAAAGAAGTTATTTAAAAAAAAAGTTCACTGTTATGAAGGTTACAAACGATCGCATAAACAAAGTACTAGTAAACTCGCGCATGCGCAATAGTCCTTAATGAAGAAGTGTAATTGAAATTAACTATCAATTATTAAAATTTACCAACACTTATTTATTCAGAAACATTTTTTTAAATAATGAAACACTCTTCAAATTTCTTGTTTTGCTCTTAAAAAGTATTATATAACAGAAATCCCTTAATAATTAGCTAATTCCTTTATGATTTGTTCCTTCTAAGCTTCTCTAATTCCCTCTAAGCTGTAATTAGCTTGTTATTGTTATCGTTATTACAGTTTTTTGTAGAAAGTTTTGAATAAAAATGAAGTTACACGACTTCATAATTCTTATCCACAATCCAGAAGAATAACTCAAATTTTTAATACAAAACAAAGTTTTGAGTAATTCTCTCGATTGTGGAAAATGTGGGCAACAGTTGAAGTTAAATGAAACTACTTTTGGGCATAGGACGACTTTTGGGCATAGAATTCTTTTAATTTCTGCGAGTTGGATTGACTAGGGGTTTTGATGTTTTCTGGAGCGAGCGGAAACGCATACCACGTATGCCCAAAAGCGACAGTTTGCGACCAAGTTTACATATAAGCTGTTTACCCCGTCTTTTACAACCTCCATAACAGTGAACTTTAGTGCTTAATAACTTCTTTCCTAGTCGAGAGCGGGTTTTTTTTTTTGTTTTTTTTCAACGGATTCGTGTTTAGTGCATCAAAATACGTTATAGTGCAAACTTTGAAGAAAATCGGTGCTGAGGACGCTCTCCTTCAGTTTTACCAAATATACATCCTTGGTCAAGCAGCGAGAGTCACGGAGATAATCGAGTTAGGATTTACGTACGCATTGTCTGAGTTAAACACTCACGAATTGTCTAAAACGCTCACTCGGGAATTGTTTGAGAATTATTGTGTTCGCTGCTCTTCGCGGCTAGTCACAACTAGTGTTGTAAAAGAGCGCGCCTTTAAGGCTAGAAGGCGCGGCTCCTAAAAGCTCGAGCTCTCAGAGCTTGGACAGGGCTTGATAGAAGGCGCGAGCCTTGAAGGCTCGGCTCGGGAGAAGGCGCGAGCCATGAAGGCTCGGCTCGGGAGAAGGCGCATGCTTTGAAGCCTTTTACTTTTCATTTCCAAAATGGCGGACGGCGGGCAAACAGCTGTTTCATGAAATATACTTTGGTAGATTCGTCCAAAATTGTTTCCGCCACACTGAAATTATTCGCTACCAATTAAATTTATCATGACATCGATAAACTAGATTATATGGATCACTAATTGTTTAAAAAAAGTAACTTTTTCTAAAAAATAAATTCTGTTAGACGGTGATGGCAACACTGTCATACTTCTTAACTGTATGCCACTGTCATACTTTTATCTCCCTTAAATAATAAAATTCCATACAATTTTTCATGCAGATTTTAATCTATAAGAATACAGAATTTAAAAAATCAGCTAAATGAGGCACTTTATATAGGGTAATCATTAACATTATAAACTGAACTCTGTTGAATTTTAATAAATTACAAATGAAGCAAAATAAGAATTATCAGATGTAACAGCTAAATTACCTCCCTTTGTAAATAAAGATGCCGTTAAAACTTTATATTTATTATAGTTAAATAAATGGTGAGATATGTCACCAAAAAATCGAAATTAATAAAATGTAATAATTAAAGAGTAAGTAATTATTGTATATAGATAATCTACTAAAGCACTAGAAAGGGATTGACTATAACCGTGCTTGCCGAAGCTCTACCTTCCCAAAGCTCCAAGGCCGAGCCTTCAAGGCTCGAGGGAGAACCTTGCCGAACCTTCAGGGCTTGATAAGGTTAGGATGGAGCCTCACTCCCGAGCCTTCATGGAGCCCTCAGAGCTCGGGCTGAAGAGGCTAGGTACAAGGTTCAGGCGTCAAGCCTCTAGTCAGGGCTCGCTTTTAACAACACTAGTCACAACACTCTTAATTGTTTGTTAATATTTGTAGAGAAACAAACTCAAGAAGCCTTCATCACACTCTATTGTTTTGTTTTTTTCACTTCACTGTTATAAGTTAATTAAAACAGCTGGTTGCTAGGTAGGGCTATTAAGTGAAGCTCCTTAGCAACCAAGCTATTACAGTATCTTCTGCCGCTACACATTATTTATTTCAATTGTGTTTCGTAAAATGATTTAATGTTAAAACTTTTACAAGACAATTTCTTTAGAAGCCTTCTTATCTGGGGAATTTTTACCTTCCTGAGGGTTAAGATAACAATGAATCCATCTATCCGTATAATAAAAATGTACCGGATCACTGTCTGTATGAGAAAAAATATTATTAGAGGCCTTTATCAACGAAATAGAACCCAATACAATGTTAGAATTTGTGTCTGTGCGTTTGTGCACGCGAATCTCCGAAACGGCTTACCCGATTTAGATGCGGTTTTCACTAAAATATTGTGGTAAGCTTCACTTAACATTTAGTGCGTGTTTCATGCCAATCGCTTTATAAATAAAAACTTTATGCTAATGTAAAGAATGTAGTATTTAATTATTAGTGAGCCTATGTTTCGCGATGATAATTATTAAAGTCACAACTTAAATGCTAAAGTTGTGGGCGTGGATCTAAGTTTTTTTTTTTTTTTTTTTTTATTTTTTTACGGCGCATCAACTGTTTGGCTATTAGCGCCGGGCTATCTACAGGTTGCCACCCTTTTCTAATGCCAACAGCACGTGGTCGGTCACCCATTCAGGTACTGACCACGCCCGACGTTGCTTAACTTCGGTGATCTACGAGAACCGGTGTATTCAACGTGGCTATGTCCGTTGGCGTGGATCTAAGTATTTGCTGTTTTTCGCACAGTCAGCTTTATGTGCCTCTGTCAGGTGTTAGCAATCCTAGCAGCCTGTATGCTTGATCCCCGATGGCTACACATCTAACATCGTCTAGAGAGAAGCATTACTGTTTAAGCGCGTTCCGCCCCCCCCCCCCCCCGTATAAAAGGGTATGCTGCAGCCCCTCCCCGATATTAAAACCTCAAACATAGAAAAAATAATTTTGCTAAATGTAAAGACGCGCGGTCACCACACCGATCGTTTTGAAATGTTGCACTATATTGTATTTTGATGCACTAAACACGAATCCGTTAAAAAAAGAAGCTCGCTCTCCACTAGGAAAGAAGTTATGAAGCACTAAAGTACGCTGTTCTAAAAGCTGACGTAAACAACGTATTTATAAACTTGCGCATGCGCGGAGATGTAAGATTGGCATACAAAGAACTGTTATTTGAAATCCTTATAAACTATTTATTCACAAATCATTGTAAATTTGGGCGTCCTCACCTGTCGTAACATGTCGCTTATGTGCATACGTGCTGTGCGATATTTTTTTGATATACCCAAAAAACGGTGTTTTTAATCCAAAATATGTATCCAAAAAATGCTGCCTAATGTCACTATTTCACGCGTACACGGGCACACCTAGTATATACTATAATTATATTATAAGGACTGAAAGGTCAAGATTGTTCCAAAAAGAAAAAAATATACCAAATAAATAATATTAAATAACAAACAATAATTTTGATAAGCAACTCTTGTGTCTTTCTACGTTATAAAATTTTTGGCTCTCAGGAACGTCATTTTTGCGTGTTTCAATATAAAGATATTCCTTAAGACTATGATTTCGAAAAGAACGAAAATAAATTCGTAATATTTCGCCTTTGATGAAACGAAACGAACTCTTCCGAAATCTCAACCATTTTATTTTCAAGGAAACTCACCTTTTCTTGGTTCTTTTTACATCGATCCCATTTGTATGTTCTCATAATGATAGTCTTGGCCTTCATTTTACTTAGTACAGAAAGAGGTCTTGTCAGAGCTATCACTAACACTTACATCATTAGGTTCAAGTTCTTCAGCAGTCCGTTTCAAAGGAACTGCATCATCTTAGCTCCTTTCCGTTCCTATCCCTAGTTTCATTTAGATGGCTTAGAATAGAAACAGTTAGTGTTGTGTCTAAATCTTTCGAGAAAAATGTAAAAGAAATCTCAAAGCGCAGCAAAACCTAAACGCCACAACAGGTAACTGCCAGTATCTTAGGCGCCGCAAGAGGTAACTGCCAGTATCCTAAGCGGAAATTACTCCGCTTAAGTACCTACTTCTAGGAATGAGAGCGATCTATCAAAAATGGCATAAGAACCGATTTTGGATGAAATCTAATAAGCTTTCGATTAGGTGCATTACATGTGCGTATATAAAGGGGGGCTGCAGCCCCCCACCCGAAATTGTCTTTTCTTCAGTACATTTCATGTAAAAAAAAAAAAACTAAAACAACCAAAAATGTCTTTATTTAATTTTAATTTACTACAATTTCCCAACCGGTTTCGAGATTTATAAGAATACATCCGAAAATCCCAGGAAGAACGTAGTTTCACAATTCTAGAAGACAGTTATAGGTAAGGCCTTGAAAATAGTTTCATTGGATTCTCCACGAAGCCTAGTTACGAAAAAATGTAAGCGGTACGATTTTGATCAAGGAAATTTCGCCGAAAAAGAAAACATATTACTGTGGACGGATTCTACTGTTTACCTTTCAAAGTAGACGTAATTTTGTACCACATTGGTATAGGGGCGTATATTGGATATCATTTCGGGGGGGGGGGTGATTTGGGGAACATAATAACCACCTAGGACTTGAAATATTTAGCCAACTAAAACGCTATACGCCACCAAAAAATTATGGTAAATGTGAAGACGCGCGGTCTCCACACCGATCGTTTTAAAATGTTGCACTATAACGTATTTTGATGCACTAAACACGAATCCGTTAAAAAAAAAAAAAAAAAAGAACTCCACTAGGAAAGAAGTTATGAAGCACTAAAGTTCACTGTTGTGCGGGTTCTGAAAGGTAATGTAACCTACTATGTTTGTCGACATGCGCATGCGCGTGTGTGGAAAAGTCCGTAATAAGGATGTCTAATTGAAATTGACCTACAATTATTTCAATTTATACACAATAGAATTCTATTAATTTTAGCAAATTGGATTGACTAGAGTTTTGATGTCTTCTTGAGCGAGCGGAAACGCACAGCACGTATGCCCGTAAGCGACATGTTACGACTGGTGAGGCCCAAATTTACAATGATTTGTGAATAAATAGTTTATAAGCATTTCAAATAACAGTTCTTTGTATAACAATCTTACATCTCCGCGCATGCGCAAGTTTACAAATACGTAGTTTACGTCAGCTTTCAGAACCCGCACACAGTGAACTTTAGTGCTTCATAACTTCTTTCCTAGTGGAGAGCGAGTTTTTTTTTGTTAACGGATTCGTGTTTAGTTTTTTTTTTTTTTTTTTTTTGTTTTTGTTACGGCGCATCTACATCTAGGTCATTAGCGCCGACATCCAGGGTGCAGCGAGGAATTTTCCCAGCGAGCCGTGGGATGAGAAAATTCCGGCCGGAGGTTGGGAATCGAACCCACCATCTCCCGCTTATGAATCCAAGGCACTAGCCATTAGACCACGGGAGACCCCTTCGTGTTTAGTGCATCAAAATACGTTATAGTGCAAAATTTCAAAACGATCGGTACGGAGACCGCGCGTCTTCACATTTACCAAAATTATTTTGTCTATGTTTGAGGTTTTAATATCGTGGAGGGGCTGCAGCCTCCCCTTTTATACACCCATGAAAGGGGGGGGAGGAACGCGCTTAAACAGTGATTTTAAGAAATTCTCTACCAAAATGGTACTAATTAAATTTTCGATGGGGCGATTTCAACGCACTTAAATAGTGGTTTTTAGGGTTATTACTAACATATACAGTGGCTCACAGTCAAAATGATGCAAACCAAGATTTCCATTTCTATTGCAAGTTTCAGTAAATTTATTACAATTTAAATACCAATGCACATTAGGGCAGAATGATTCACTGTCATACATTGAACTTAGGTAATCAAATCAACTCTACATAATTTACAAAAATAGAAAAAAAAAATCTTATTTAAGCTCACAGGAACTGAAGGTGTCAGTGAAAAAGATGCAAGGTTTACTTCCATTTAGAAAATAATTATTCTTCAATTTTTGGTCGCATGAGTTTACTAATATTTTAATTCCTTTTCATTCTTTTAATAAAAACAAAAATAAACAATATGAATACAAGTAATCAGTCTTGTTCGAGCATTTGCGTAAAATTGGTAGGTATCCAACTTTTCCTGAACGAGAAATAGCGATTAACAAATTTAAAATGGGCAAAACAACATGAAATCACCTCTATTATCAATAAGATGTATGACACCATTCAACATATTAATGAATGGTTTAAAAAAGGAAACAGAATAATAAGAAAATCTAGAGTCATTACAAAAGAAACGTTCTACCGGCAATGACAAACGTTAGATTTTGTACAAAAAAAAAAAAAAAAAAAAAAAAAAAAAAAAAAAAAAAAAAAAAAAAAAAAAAATCAGTGCTGCAAAGATGGCTACATTAGTCGAAAAACATTTAAATAAAACAGTGTGTGCTGAAACCATTCAGAGAGTCTTACAAAAAATTCAATGCAATGGTAGAGTTGCTAGGCAATTTTTCGTTGATGAAATTCTTACATCAACGAAAAATATAAAAAGATGCAAATTATTTTTTCCAAGAATTACTTAAAGAAGAGATGGACTTCCGGAGAACATTGAGGTGATCATGCTATGGTTTAGGGGAGTATGGCTGCTTCGGTGGTAGGATATCATCATTTTATTGAGGGAACAATAGATAAACATCAATATTGTGACACCCTGAAGAAAATTTTGCAACCAAGCTTGGAATAATAAATTATTTTGCTTTTTATAGTCATGACGATCCCAAGCATTCTTCTTATCTCGCACGAGAATGGGTTCATATAATTGCTCCAGAACTGTAAAAGCACTCTTCCAATCACCAGATCTCAACTTCATAGAGAATTTATAAAGTTAAATTGAACCGGAAGTGAGGAAACATAATATATCAAACCAACAATATCTCAAAAAGACTCTTCAAGAAGAATCAGAGAAGATACATACATATGTATGTCCATCTTGCACAGAAAAGCTCGTCCAATTCATGCCCAATTGTTTGAAAGTGATGATAACTAATAATGGATTGCCTAAAAAATACTAAAATTTAAAATATTTTGGAATTTTTGGACGTTAGAATTGTATATTAATGTATAAAGGTTTTGTTTAATTTTATGATTTGATCTCAAATAAATT
The DNA here is from genome assembly GCA_946811695.1 of Gonocerus acuteangulatus. Classification (NCBI taxonomy): domain Eukaryota; kingdom Metazoa; phylum Arthropoda; class Insecta; order Hemiptera; family Coreidae; genus Gonocerus; species Gonocerus acuteangulatus. Next base: position 11,403,178 of record OX328123.1, on the reverse strand, counting down.
TTTAACTATTGTATATTCTAGCCTGATGATCCTACTGTAGTTTTATAAACAAAGATTTTTCAGAATAAATTGTGGCTTGGTATTAAATATATTTTTTTTAAAGTAAATATCTTGCATCATTTTGACTGTAAGCCACTGTACATCAATAGATTAAAGTTTCTTATCACTATAAAACAAAATGCTTCGGGCTGCATGTTTGTCATGGCCGTATATAGAAAATAATTTCGGGAGGCGCTGGGACAATATTTTTATTTTTTTTTTCGAGGTTGTAATTTATGCATTTCATATCTCCAATGAAGTGAGCTCAAGATGAAAACAAATTATTTAAAGAGTTCTTTCCCTAATTTATAATGTGGAAAAGCCATGTTTTATTATAATATATTATAAAATCATTGCCAGGGAAATTAAAGGCACTAAAACTAACCAAAATAAATATTTATGGGTTATGGGACATTTAGCTATTATTGAAATTAAGAAAACATTAGTAAATGTTTTGTAAAACGTTTGTATTTGGCGCGAAAAGGTTGATCAGCATAGCAGTGATGTTGGAACTGCGACTTGGTCAGCTGATACCTCCCTCTCAGAAAGAGGTTCTATTAGGTTTGATCCAGTAGAGTAGTAGGGTAAAGTGTTAGTGTTTACCAAGTGTATTACCGCTCAACTCCCTCCCATTCTCTCTGAAAGTACTTAAATACCATCTAGCTACACGTTCACAATCAGACCGGCATAATGTTTCATCTTAAATCAGTGGGGAAGTGCGTTCCATCAAAAATTGATCTTAGTTCCTTATTTAAAGCTGTTTACCCATCTGTATTGCATGCAAATTCTCACAGAGATTTTCATGAAATCCCCGAAAAACTTAAAGATGTCCCTACTGCAGAAAACCCTAGATTTTTTGATATGGTGGAATTCTTCTTCCATAGAGCTTGTCAAATCGCAGAGGATAAATTTGTTGAAGAAATGAAGACTAAAATGTCAGAAGATGACAAAAGGAAGAAAGTTCAGGGCATTCTGATGGGGATGCAGCAATGTGATCACATTATCGAAATAGCTTTCCCTGTCCGCAGAGACAACGGTTGCTATGAAATGATTACAGGCTATCGAGCCCAACATAGTACTCACAGAACGCCTTGTAAAGGAGGTAAGTTCTAAATCATGTAGTTATTTACTGCATGAAATATTTGTAAACCTTGGTTTTGGGGCTTTATGTCAGCTTTCATTAGTTTGTTTATTTTATCATGCTTAGTGAGTGTATATCTCTCTATTTGGACTACATATCAATACATTCAATATTTTAAAACTATTAATTTTTTTTTATACATTTTGTCATTAGATGTTTACGTTTTTCCATTTCACTTTGTCTTAATGCTATTAGCAAAATCAACTTGATTAGTTTTTAATAAATATAGTTTTCTGTTGTTAACATTTATTTTAGAAGTATTCAAGCCATGTAATTTTTGTTGGTACAACTATTTTATTTCACAATCAACTTGTTTTTATATTTACAACATCAATAAACAACTTTTTTCAAAGATGTTTCTCATTGCTTTAATATAAATAGTATGCTACGCATTCTTTTTTTATCCAGAGTGCCCAGATGCTTTGCATAATTGGCTCACAGGCCAGAAATAGTCTCCATTCTTCTTTCTTAAGATTGGCATTTTAAGTCTTATTTTCTTTTATATCTTGTCATATTTATTAGTAATTTTTAGTTCCTGTAAATTATTTGTGTTACCTATTCCTGTGTTTCTTTTCCTGATATAAGAAATGATAATTTTATCTTCATATTCCTAATAATATGCTAATGGCTAAAGAGCAATTTAGTATCAGGTCATAGAAGTTGTAAAAACTGATATTATTTCTACGGACACTATTTTTTTAGATGAATGTAAGGAGTTGGACAAAGCAAAATTTAATTTTTGATCAATAATATTTTCAATGCAATTAAGAACAATTATAATTTACAAGTAAATTTTGGGTATTTTTCTTTTATATTTATTGAAAGTGAGTTGTATACTCCATTAGAGTTTTTGGTACTTAGTGTGCTCTATTAATAACATTTAATTTTATTATTTGTATTTTCTTCCCTTGATTATTTTTTTTTGAGTTTAATAAAATTTTAGTTTAAAAAAAAGGCGATGCGTTCCCCACAGAAAATGTGTTCTCAATAGATCCTGTAAAAACCTGATCTAAAATGTACCTTATTTAAGTTAAGTTCTTTGATAAACTTTTCCAACAACTTGCACATATATCAGGTTTTATAATTCTTAATTTTTTAGATCATTTTCAATTTTTTTTTTAAATTTATCTATGCATTCTTGAGAGGATTACCATTAAATACTATCAATACCCTTACTAAATTTATTGAAATGAATATAGTAATATGAAAGTTAAGCTGATAAGCTGATTTTCATGCCTTCTACAATATTTCGGAATCAGGATGCTTAAAGTATGTTTTTAATTTAAATTTGCTCGAGTTAGTCTTGCTGTACTTGGCGGACACTAATCTTATTAGATGAAGGCAACCCACATAAGACGCTGGGTTTGGATTTTATTCTTAATTCTTATTATTAATTTATGAGCATCTGAAACATAGGCGATTTGCTGAGTAAAATTATACTTCAATCATTTAGATTCAATTATGTGCAAAAAAACTGATAAATCGAAGTATGTTCACAAAAAGGAAAAAAGGTCTAACAAATAAAACATTAAAAAAAACTAAATAATGGGAAAGTGAAAAATAAATAGTTACAACAAACGAATATTAAAAGAGGGGAAGACATTGCAAGTCTTGAAACCTTAAAAATAAATAAAATAAGTCAAATCGTGTTATAACAGAATCAATTTAGGAAAAAGTTAAACTGGTTTAAACTTTCTTGTTTTCAAATTTTCTGCTGGTTTAACACAATCATTTTTTGAATCACTAAATTCTTAAATAGTTATTGTATAGATCCTAAGTCGAAGACTAAGTTGTTGCAGGTAGTTGGTAACAGCTTTATTCAGTCCTCAAATATATTTTTATTATCATGTTACATAGGGTGTGGCATGTCACACACTAAGTTATATAAAATTTATTACAGAAACATTTCGGCTTTATTTTCAATCTGTATAAATGTGCATTATCTCCTATTTATTACATTACAATCTTGAGATCTTGTTTTTTTACTGGACCATGTGCTTGTTTAGGTTAATGTGCTTTTAGTCTGAATTTGGAGGAAATCTTTTTTTTTTTTACGAAGACAGGTATAGTTGGGATTCGGCTAGGAGAAAACGTCAGACTTTCAAAAAAGGAAATCTGTATTTGGACTATACCTGTCTTCGTATCTCTGCAGCGGCTAACTATCTCCATCTACACTATCTTTTTTTTAATACATAGCTAATATCATGTCTCGAGCCTGCTTCTATTATGGAGGAATGAATTTGCAAGATTCTTAAATAGTGTTACTACGTAAAAAAACAAATATCAAATATAAGAGTTCTTAAGAATGAAAAATGGAAACTCCATTTATAATTACTTTGCCTAATTTACCTTGTGTGGAATGGACAATTTTGGTGCCATTGATGGATATTTAACATTCAATGTTACTTCTGGTGACTAAAAATTGCACTGTTATTCTGGATTGGAAAAGAAAGTACCATCTACTAATGAACAGAAGATTGGCCTTTCATTGCTCAATGCCTATATTGACATCCTCTATTGTCTATTGAGAGAGAAAATAATGTCGGGCGCAGTCATGTTAATCGTGTTTGTAGACAAAAATATATTATATCGGGATCTTGGAAGGGGAAGGGCGAATCTGAAAAATCATTTTTTTTTTTTTTTTTTTTCCTGCATCAGAAAGATTTAGGTATCACAACACTCTGCCTTGTTTCTCTGGTTAGCCTGTAGTTCTCTCACTTTTTCAAGTGGATAGCACCGTCATCTATGAAAAAGTCAATGTCCAATTTCAAAGGCAAATCTGAAACTCCTCCCCTAGCGTTTTGTGGCGTATAAATCAATTTTATAAATTATAATTAAAACATTTAATTTCATTTGCATCATAATTAATTCATAATCAGGTTTATGAATCAGCCTGTAGAGTAAACATTTACCTTTGCTATCCCGAAGCACTTCAAGAACATTGACTTCGATTTCCCAACATCTGGTTTTCGAGATTCGCTCTTTCTCTTCCAATGTCATGTTATTTTTGCCTGTGTTTCGGCTTGAGATTCGAGCCTTTATCAGGGCGTTTAGAACTAAACCTCATGGATGTCCAATCATTTTTCTAGCAAAAAATTCTTTAAATTTGAAAAAATGTTGTTTTATTAGCCACATGACCGAACGCTATCAATATCTACCTTCACAATCTCAACGATCTCCTCTCAATGAATTGAAAGAAAACAGTTCTTCTTTTACTGCTTAGCAAAAATCTAAATTTTTTAATAAATTGCTATTTATTAAGAGGTAAATAACTCTTACACTTTTGTTTTATACAATGTTCATAATCTCTGGATATTTAAAAATAAATAAGTTAAAACATGACCTTACTTTATGTGGCGGATGCTATCTTATAAGTAGGAGGGTAGCCTCATAGATCAAAGTTTTGAACTGGATTCATGATTGATCATTTAAGATTTTCTCTAAATTTATAGTGTTTGGGCATCAACTATACAATTTCTGGCCCTGCTTAATTAACTTATGTCTAACTGGAAATTCTAGCATGAGTTATGGATACTTCAATAATTCATTGTTACTTCCAGTTATCAAAATGTTCACCTAGAATTCCTGAGTGGAACAGTAGGGTTGGAAAAGGGACTTAGAAAAAGGACATTGCCTAATGCCTGTTTTCAAATTCTCTATTTCTTATTACTTGAAAAATAGTTATACTTTTTATTGCTCTAAAATCTAAAAATTGTAATAAATTGACACAAAATGTTAATAATAGTAAGCTTAAACATTCACAATATACACATAAAGGCTTATCATTTCTGAATTATTAAAAATAAAGAAGTGAAAACATTTCCTTAATTTCTTTTGGCCGTTTAGATAAAATCTTTATCAGAATGAATCTGTTATGTCATCGTCACAACCTGGTAACCCAGATAATATGTTGTAATTCTAATCACGTAAAAAACATTCATTCTCAGGCTTTATTTTATAAAAAGGAACTTCATGTATAAATATATATATATATATATATATATATATATATATATATATATATATATATATTTTTAATTTGACCAACTGTGGACCGCATGAAACCTAAGGCTTTCTGGTCAATCTTTTTTTCTTTTATTTATCCTTTCTCTGCTCTCATGATATTACCAATTTTGGCCTGTTTTTGGTAGGTTTTTGGTGCTGTCAACTCGGTTTCTAAACATTTTTCTTTTGTGAACCTTAATTTCAGTTAATCAACTTAACTGCATCTCTTCTACCCATTTTGTTGCAGCTTTCAACCCTGTGATGTATTTGAACATTTTCTTTGTCAATCGGTTCTCGTTTGTTCTCTCCAAATGCCCATAGAATTTCTCTTGTAAATTGTGATCACAATGTTTACATATAATATATGAAGAATAATTCAGTATATTTAAAATAAATGAGGCAGAGGGAGTATTAAGAAGACCAGAATGTACAAAGTATTTATTTCATTTTTTTATGTGCTTCCATAACTAAAGAGATTTACCTCAAAGTATTTATAATTAGTACTTTATTACTGTATTCTATGGTTGTGAGGAATTCACTTATCTAGTTTATTAGTATACAATCTCTGTCTATTACTCAGGAAAATACACACCTCCTCTTAAACATTTCTGTTGCCATGTCACCGATGATGGGTGATAGGTGTGTTTCCCTGTCATATATGGGTGCTGCTCTTTGTTTTGAAACTAATAGGTTTTTTAGCTAACAGCCATAGCCATAGTGAACACACTGGTTCCCACAGCTCACCGAAGTTAGCATTAGGCCTGGCTAGTACTTGAATGTGTGACTGCCAAGGAAAACCGTGCTCTGGTAGCGTTATTAAAGGTTGGCACCTGTAGATAGTCTGGTGCTAATGGATCAGAAATTGCTAGGCCAAAAAGAAAAAAAAAAATTATTTGTAGTTGAATTTTTAAAAGCAGTTTATGAAACAACGAGCCTCCTATCAGATTTTTGCCACACAGAAAATTCAACAGAATCCCATTGGGCGACAAAAGTGTTAATTTTTTGTGGTGAGATTCGAACACTTCCTCTGCTATGTTCAGTTGACTCAACCAAGTAGGCTACCAAAAGTCATTTCATTGTAATTCTTTTCTTAAGTTAAAGTCTGGTAATTAAATTACTCGCTGTATATGAAGTCCTGTCTAATACACAGTACAAGTACAGTAGAACTTGGATAATTCGAACCCCTAGGGACCGATAAAAAAGTTCGAATTATCCAAAATTCGAATTACTAAAGTTTTTGAAAATAAAGGGGTAAAAAATCGAATTTCATATTTTCAATTTTTTTAATTAAAAAAAAATACATACATTTTATTTAGACAATAACAAACATTTCATAAATTGATGATTACGTACATAAGTAATAAATAATTTATCAAAAAAGTAGAAATAAAATACTATTGTTTTGGAAAAAAAGTAATTTTAATGGGCAAGGACCTTTCTCTTTATTTTTCAGGTTAGTTGATAAAGTGTTAGGAGGAATTCCTTGGCATTTTTAGATTTTTTCTTTATTCCATTTTCAACTTCTTTAATCGCAGCTATATTCTCTGACAACGTTAAAGTTTTATAACTTCTAGGCTTCGACATCCTAAATCAACAACTCCACTGTACACCAGAAATTCAAGGCACAAACAATACAACAGATCTAGGCGCTGACTGACACAACTGAGTAAGAAATGCAGATGGGAGGGATGATAGGAGGGAATTCTAGGATAAAAGGACACGATGGAACTATAACAACCCCTGGAAGGGAGGAAGCGCGACCCACCACTTTGCAGAACTAGAGTCCAAGAACTAGACTATGAGACCGCCGCGCTTCAGGAACCCCTACATCCGTATCTTACTATTTTTCTTACCCGAGGGGAGAATATTTTAACAATATTTAAGATTGAACACTTCCCATTGGAGGTAAAGGCTCGAATAAAATTCGAATTATCCAAAATTTTATTCGTATTAACCACGATTTTTTACATTGTTTATGCCCTAAATTCTAGGGACCGAGAGAAATGTTCGAATTAACCACGATTTCGAATTATCGAAGTTCGAATTATCCATGTTCCACTGTAAATGCTATTAGAGGTACATAGTCTTGGGCCTTATAAGCAGCAATGTCGTGTCGTGATCATGACATCTTGGCTCAATTAGAGGACTCAACTTGCCACGCTGTGGTATGAAGTCTGGTAGCCTATTTGGTTAAGGTATTTGGCACGGAGAGCTGAGGATCTGCGTTCAAATCCTCATCTGACAAGTTAACGTTTCTAAAGTTATTTTAAAAATTTGAATATTTACAAGCTTAGGCAAGGACATTTAAAGTTTCTTGTGGATCCTACTTTGAATTTTAAACAACTATCTTAAGTAGCATGAGGTGAGGTTAGCTCAGTGGTTGTGCACTGGGCTAATATGCTGGAGGACCTGAGTACAAAACTCGAACACACTAAAGATTTTTATCTTCCAGTGTCTTCGTTTATGGATTGCATTTAGCCTCCCTGCCATATCTGGGCCAGCCCAGGATTTAATTAATTTATTAATGAGTACCTGCAAAGGGGAAAATCAGGTGGCCGGAGCATAGTACTGACCACACTATCTCCCTAGTGTGCCTTATGGTCAAGAATCAGATACCTCTACAGTATATAGTGTCGTGGCCCGCTATAGGATTGATTGTTTTTAATGTCAAGTAGAGTTTTATAAAGAAGCTAAACTTGTTAATGTTTTGGTTCTTTTTTGTTGTGCTCCAGAACATGGCCTAAACTGTTCTAAGAAAATACATATTTAAATGTTAGTTTAGGGTTTGAGAAGACAATATGCATTAAATAGTGTAAGCCTGATGACTGCTTTGTAATGTTACTTTTATTTCAGTAGGCCATACATTAATGCTCCTATGTTGCTATTTTTTTTTAAATCTTAGACTTACTTTCATTTCTATGGCTTATTACTAATGAATACAATCTTACACAATCCACCACTAAAGGTGTTTGTTTTATTCTGTTTTTATGTTATTTATTTATATTTTGGGTGGGGATATTCGCTTTGTTTTTTTATTAACTGTTAATAGGGGAGAAATTACTGAATTCAGATTAAAAATTTGAAAATTAACAAGCTATTGCTCTAAATGATCCAGAGATTTTCTCTGAACAAAATACAATAAAACACTTATTGACAGAAAGTAGAGAACTTACTCATCTTGACATACCCCACGACATCCTGGAGCAACTAACACATGACAGCCGACACATAAAAACTATACGAGAATATCTCCTAATCATTAATGTATAAAACAAGATTTAATATACCTGCGCATATCAGAAAAATTAAATAATGACCATATCTATGAAAATGTGAATATGGGGTTACGTTCAAATGTCTTATTGCCACTGTTTTTGTTTAAAAAAATAAATAAATAAATCAAAAATATTTGATTAGTTAAGGAAGCATTGAAACCCATAAAAAAGTTGCAAGGTACTATTTCCCCTTAAATTCAAATAAAATATCCAAGTTCCAAGATGGGAAAAAAGGTTTGTTCCTAATTGTTTAAAAATTGACTGAGGGTCCTACATATTTATTGGCAATGGAATACTCCTGAGTTATGGAAAATGTGTAACTTTCAACCACATTCCGATGATTATTTACACATACTGATGTGTATTAGTAGATAGGTATTTGGACGATAAGAATAAGGAAGGAGGAAAGCGTTGAAGTTATTATATACTAGAAATATAAACGATAAGTTCTAAAAATTGAATACTCACTGATAAGCTTACTGATTAGCTTACAGGTTCTTTGCTGGTTATCTATTACTACTTGACTCGTTATCTATGGTTATAATCTATATTAGATAATGACAAGCAATATTTATTAATAATAAGGTTAATATGATCAAAATCAATTCTCTCAACTACGAAAAAAGTTATTAATATTAAGCATTAAAGTTAACTGTTTTGCAGGTTGTTATTTGTAAACACACATATTTTATTCCTTTCCTCTCTCTCTCTCTTTTTGGATATTTTACATTTATTTAGCATTATGGGCATACTTGCTATGAGTTTCCGCTTGCTACGCTCGCTCAAGAAGATATCAAAACTCTAGTCAATCCAACTCTAATTAATAGAATTCTATTAATTTTTCCGTGTAAGAAACCAATCGCTTTTTCTTTGTTAGGAACATCGCGAACTAATTGTAAAAGACCCATTTTTCTCTCACTAACATAAGCAGAGCTTTTTCATAAACATAAGCTAATTCACTGTTGAAGGTTACTTTACTCCCAGCAAGAACCAATACAATTGGTCATCGGAATCCTCCAATAGGAAGGCAATGGAGGAGGCGCATGCGCTGAATCACTGATACAATCACTACTGCTACTTCAAAAGTAACTGGATGTGGTCTTCGCTAAAAGACCCGAATACTGCAATATATGTATAAATCCGTATGCGTGAACGAATGACTGTGTGCCCAAGCGTAGATGTCCATTTCTGTAGGATGTGCTGTTTAAAGGTTTCTCTTAATTCAATAATTTGTTATAAAATAGAACAAATAATTGTATCCAGTATAACCATTTCTTGCTTCGAATGTCTAAGGAAGAAAAGGTTCGCAGAGACTGCTCGTTCCAAGAGTCTACTTGTAGGTAATTGCGCCAATTATGTGGTCTTTTTCTTATTGTTTGCTTTTTCCGTCGTCCATTATTTTCCTTGTAACCTCATGAGCACAGCCAGCCATTGCCAATTTCAGAAATATTCTGCTGCAGGTAATTTATACCTCTGGAATAGAGCTGAGGTCTGACTTCGCTCTGTAGTTTGAAGTTCATTTTTTTGTTTGCTGCGCTCGGAAATAATTGAACTGTATGATTTCCCCTTGAGAAAAATAAGTCGACCATTCTCATTCAACGAACTTAAATTTTTTTTTTTTTTTTTTTTTTTTTTTTTTTTTTTTTTTTTTTTAGTTTTAACGTCCATTTATAATTAACACAGAATTTCAGGACGGGTTATCTGTATGATACCAGGATAGGTATAATGCCTTTTCTTTTTCCAAAGAAAATCCATCACCCCTAGTGGGAATCGAACCCACGCTCGGCACGGGGTGCTCAGGCCTTAACGCTTATGGCCACCGGTCCTCCCTAAAATGGATTAAATAGTTGAAATTGATGCCTATATTTTGTAAAAGGCTTTCAGTTTGCCTGAAACTTTTTGGATTCAATTTCTAATCCGTGTGTATATCAAAACAGGGATTTTAAACTCCGGTGGCACCTTCCTGAACAAAATTATTTTTCGCGGACCCTCTCTATTACTACTAAAAGTCTGACTCGCATGAACTGCATCATCTTAGCACGGTTCCTTTCTTAAGCCTAATGTCATTTGGAAAGATTGAAATAGAAACAGTTATTATTTAGGTTCCACCAGTCTTGAAAGGTCTTGATTTACGATCTTACCTGGAAGGGTCGGCTAACACTAGAAACGGTCCCGCTAGTTACAAGGTCTTGGAATCTTGGAACTCTATATTTCTAACAATAAATTGTTTTTGTTATTTTAATTAACCAGTTTTGTTGTCAAATACATCGACCTTTCATGAAATAATTCATGATCTCAAATAGGTCCGCCTAGACCCTCACCTCTACCTGACAGAAAATGGGTCAGGCAGCACCCTTCATCCACTCCTAGAGATCTTACTGTTCAATGATTTGAAAAATATCAAAATGTTTACATTTTCTTGTACTCTTCTACTATAGTACTAATTCTACAAATAATTCCAATTAAAAAAAAAACAATTAAAAAGTGAGCTAAACAACTAGAAAAACCCGTTTAAAAGAACAAAACAAACACATTTGAAGTTTTAAGCACTTATTTCTCCGATTGACATCGCCTAATCGAAAATTACTTCAGAATCTTTTTTTTTGTAGAGCATTTAGTAAGCTTTTGAATGGTTACCTTCCGTATACCAAGATTCCCAACCGTTTTCGGGATATTAAGGAAAATATACGAACTTCCCAAAACATTTTAGTCTAAAAATAAAATATTTTATTCTAATCCTTCATTAACTCCGAACGTAACGAAAATCTGTTTACATGAATTTCAAACATGCAGAAAATATTTTAAATGAATCCCTTGATTCTAAGTACCCAAACCAAAAACTTTATTCAACAAATATTTTCCATTTTTCTCGAAAACGGTTAAAGCTATCGCCTTACAAATGGTTTCATTCGTTTTTATAGGCGAATAAACCTATAAAACGAGTACTTGCAAGCATATAAAGTAAGCGCAACGATTTTTTTCGCGCGAATTTCGCCCCAAAAACCATGTTCCGTTGGGCGGATTCTGCTGGTTAACGAACTTGGCCTTTCAAATTAGACAAAAGATTTTTGTACCAAATTTCATCAAAATCGGACCATTATTGAGACCAGGTCCTCATATATATATGCACACAAACAAATTTGAACCACCGTTATTTTCGTTCTCTAGGGGTTCTGAAACGTAAAATTTTCTAGTCGGTACTTCCGGATTGTTTCATGAGGTCAACCTTATAAGCTGGGTTCCTCCCTACGAAGGGAGGGAGGAACCGCACGAAAAACTTCTAAAGTATTGATTTCGTAACTTTTAACGGTTCATGGAATTTGCTTTTCACTGTTTTTCGTCGCTTATTGTTTATTTAATTGCGCCTAGCGTGTGAAATAAGTTTTTTCATCAAAACAGGATGAGTAAAATAAGAAACGATTTTGTTGTTGTTTGAAATTCAGCTTTCCGAACGAACGTTAAAGTTATCCAGGCGCTTAAAATCTCACTTTTATTAATGATTTAATTCTAGTAGGTGTTCGAATCGGTTACAAGCGGTAAGAGCTTTATGGGATCACGCTAAGATGACGCAGCTCCTGCGACTTAGACTTTCTAATCTCATAGGATCATACCCAAGAGGTCATATACCCGACACCTCAAGGCTTCCACGCCGCATACATTGGCTCATTGTGTCTCTATATATTCTCGCGTGACGCATGAAACCGCCTTGCACGTGTTACCTTATGGGGGACCGGGCCAGTTTTAGGTAAAAAATACTGATCAAGGTTTTATGAAGGCCTTTCTCTGCTCTTTATAAAAGAACTCCTGAAAAATCGAAACATTTTAATGGGTCCGAAACCTTCACAGAATTCTTATTTATTTTTTGTAGGAATGTAATACAACTTTCTGTTTCTTTATACACACCATGGTTCCAAAAGTAAGAATAAAGACACTGCCGTGGCCTCACTAGGGCATATAATTAATTTTATATTCCAACGATAGAAAAATATGTATAATGGATACAGCCTTGATGTCGCCACGCGCCTTATCGACGCCTGTCATACCCTGAAATTGCGCGTCGCGCCAAAACGCGATTACCCGCCAAAACTCAATCTTCACTTCACCACACAATTTTCTCTCCAAAACACATAACATAATAACATAACAAAATAAAGCTGTCATGGAGAACGTTAGAACCTTTTGTGTAATCGCACATATAAATGGTTCTCCATCCGTTTTCGAATTTATTTAACTACTTAAGGACCACACTCACAGAAAATGCAAGAACCCTTGTCTTTTTTTTTTTTTTTTTTTTGGACGCACCCCGATTTATGTTTTAAACGAAGCGTTGTACAAAAAACACCTCCATGTTTGAATTACCCATCGGATGGACATTTTGTTCCATAGAGAGTTAGACATTTTTGTCTGTAAGTCACACACAGATGCGACGAACCGGAAGTCAGAATTTGTCAAAAAAAAAAGAAGAAAAAAAAAAGAAAAGAAAAGTGAACCGAGATTATTTCTTCCAGTTTTTGCGTTCCATGCGCAGACGGTTCGTCGGACCAAATGGTTAGATTTAGATGAAATTTGAAATTCCCTACAAATAAGGTTTAGATGTAATTTTCGAACGGGGCGTTGTCAATCTGAGAAATAAGTGCTTAAAACTTCAAAATTGTTAGTTTTCTTCTTTTCTACGGGGTTTTGTCACTGTTTACCTAAAGTTTTAATTTGTTATTGTTTTTTTTTTTTTAATTGCAATTAATAGTAAAATTTGTATTTTAATAATATAAGGTATGAAAATGAGAAACGTATTGGTAAAGTTGTGACAGAGGATGGAGTAATTTCCGCTTAGAATACCATCAGTTTCCTGTTGTGGTGCCTTAAATCTTCCTTCTCTTTGAAATGCCTTTTACATTCCATCAAAACCTACCCAATACCTGCTTCTACTCCTTTGCTAATGACACTAGGGATATGAACGGAACCGCGCTAAGATTAAGCAGTTCCTGCGAGTTGGACTTTTTAGCGCGGTTCCTCCCTCCCTTCATAGGAAGGAACCCCGCTTATAAGGTTGATCTCATGAAACAATCCGGAAGTGCCGACTAGAAAATTTTGCGTTTCAGAACCCCTAGAGACCGAAAATGACGGTGGTTCAAATATATATATATATATATATATATATATATATATATATATATGTGTGTGTGTGTATGTATGGAACGGCTTCTTTCTCCAGCGGTGTCGCTCCTCTCTCCATCGCAATATTTCGTCGGGTTCATCTCCGACTTCTTCAGGCTGCTATGTGTCGTCCTCGGTGGTTATCAAGGGAATGAATTTTTCCCGGATTTTCCCTCCTTTATAGCCCTGCTTCGTAGACTATGCGGGCCAATGGTGTAGGGGGTCCGTGGGCCAATAGGGCTCGAGGGCTGTCTTCGTCGTTCGTCCGTCGTCTGTAGTTCGTCAGTGGTCCGTGTGGGGCGCTGGTCGTCTTGAGTCCCTGTTTATATTATTATTATAAACAGATCTTGAGTCCCTGTTTATATTTATTATTAATATATATATATATTTGTCTGTTCGCGACCCTGACAGGTCAAAAATGGTCCGATTTTGATGAAATTTCGTACTAAAATCTTTCGTCTAATTTGTAAGGTCAAGTTCGTTAACCAGCAGAATCCGCCCATTGGAACATGGTTTTTGGAGCGAAATTCGTTCCGCTTACTTCATATGTTTGCGAGTACTCGTTTTATATGCTTCTTGGCCTAGGAAAACGAATGACCTCATTTTTAAGGCGATACCTTTAACCGTTTTCGAGAAAATTGGAAAAATAATTGCTGAATAACGTTTTTGGTTTGGGTACTTAGAATCATGGGATTCAGTTGAAACATTTTCTGCATGTTTGAATTTAATCAAAACTAATATGTTGAAATTTTGGTTACGTTTGGAGTTAGGGAAGGGTTAGAATAAAATATTTTATAAACAGTCATGAAAAGCTTTGGGAACTTCGTATACTTTAATTAATATCTCGAAAACGGTTGAGAATCTTGGTAAGCGGAAGGCTACCATTCGAAAGCTTACTAAATGCTCTACAAAAAAGGTTCTAAAAAAAGTTTTCATTAGGCGATGTTAATCGAAGAAATAAGTGCTTAAACTTTGAAGTAATTGATTTCGTTTATTCGAACAGTTCTTTTTGTCTGTTTTTATTCCTTGTTATTTCTTTCATCGTAACTAGTTTTAGAAAATCGTGTCGCTTCAAATTACATTCAAGTTAACCTTCATTCTTAATCAGATAAAATCTTACGTCATTCTGTACATTTCTTACTTCCTTCTTAGAAGTGTTAAAATTTAAAAAAAATATATATATATGAAAATCTCGTCGTCCCATATCTTCCTTTTATAGACGTTGTAAATTTGTTAGCTCAGTTGTCATAAGATGAGCGATGTACACGCTAATTACACAGGTCTACAACCAAAAGTTTGATTTGATGATTTTGGCTAATCTCTGTGTTTCTCGGTGTGCTGAGGCCGAGAATGAAGTCCGTTTTTCTCTATCACGTACAGATTTTTTTCAAATCCATAGAACATAATATACCTGCTATACACATAAATTTGGTAACAAGTAGGTTTTTTTTTGTTTTTTTTTTCCAAACGATTTCTCTTTTTATAAACAGACATCTTTCTCTAGGTGGTGTAGGCAATGACTCCCTCAGTAGATGTTGTAGGCCTGAGGGTGTCTAGGCACGACCTGTTCAGACAGGAACGTACTTGTTTGGTCTCAGATGTCACCGTCTGAAGCTAAACGAGATTGAACCTGTTGTATCAGGAACTTGGAGCTAAATTTCTGTTCATTCTCTCAGTTCAGTAGTATCAACTAAAGTGAACACATTCACTGAGGTCTCTTAGTTGTGTCAAAGTGATTAAGAACGTATTTTAAGGTTTGAAAGTGCATTTAGACAAAATGTCTCATCGTCTTTGTGTTACCAGTCCAGACTACTTCTGTTTTATCTGTGGTGAGAACACAGTTAAGAAATACCAACGAAATATAACAGGTTTTGTCAAAAATGTATATTATGCATATTTTGGCTTGAGAATAGGAGATCAAGATAAAGTGTGGGCTCCTCACAAAGTATGCCATAGCTGCGTAGAAAAACTTCGCTTATGGTAAAAAGGAGAGTTAAAATCTTTCGGATTTGCTATCCCAATGATGTGGAGGGAGCAAAAAAACCACGTTAATGACTGTTACTTTTGTAATTGTCATGTTCAAGGCTATAATTCCAAAAATCATAAGCTCATTAACTACCCTAATGTGGAATCTGCTAGTCGTCCGGTACCACACGGTCCTGGATTGACAGTTCCTCAGCCCCTCGTGACTTGGGCAGTATAGATAGGGAAGCTAATAGAGAAGACTGTATGTCGGAGAGCGATGAAGTACACAGTGAGTTCAAAGCAAGCAGTTCAGAAGATGAACCTCAGGTTATTTCTCAACAGGAGTTGAACGACTTAGTGAGAGATCTTGGACTTCCAAAAGATGCAGCTCAGTTACTTGGCTCCCGTCTTAAAAACAAAAACTTATTACAGCCAGGCACTTCTTTTTCATGGTATCGACACCGTGAAGCAGTTTTTGTTCCTTACTTTGCTCTGGATGAGAATCTTATTTATTGCAAAGACATTCTTGGTCTGATGGGTCAATTTGGTATACAATATGACCCGATTCATTGGCGTCTATTCATAGACTCATCAAAGCGAAGTCTAAAGGCTGTTTTGTTGCACAATGGCAATACTTATGCTTCAGTTCCAGTTGGCCATTCGGTACATTTAAAAGAAACATACGAAAATTTGTCATTAGTTCTCGAACGAATTCATTATAATGAGCATAACTGGTTGATATGTGGAGACTTGAAAGTACTTACTATGCTCTTAGGTCAGCAATCAGGGTACACCAAGTTCCCTTGTTTTTTATGTTTATGGGATAGCCGAGACAGAAATTCCCATTGGAACAACAAAGACTGGCCATCACGAGGAGCTCTGTCGCCAGGCCAAAAAAATGTAATTAGGAGAAGTTTGGTTCCTTCTGACAAAATCCTGCTACCTCCTCTACACATAAAGCTAGGGCTGATAAAACAATTCGTAAAGTCTCTCAATAAAGAAGGTGAATGTTTTAAGTACTTATGCTCCAAGTTCCCACGATTAAGTGATGCAAAGCTAAAAGAGGGGATCTTTGTAGGCCCAGATATTCGGAAACTTTTCACAGATCCACATTTCACTCAGACCATGAATGAGAAGAAGAAGGAAGCTTGGAATTCTTTTAAAGATGTTGTTGAGAAGTTCCTTGGTAACGTGAAGGATCCCAACTACAGAAGTATCGTGGAACGCATGTTGAAGGCATTTCAATTACAAGGTTGCAACATGAGTTTGAAGGTTCACTTCTTACATTCGCATGTGGACTATTTTCCGGAAAACTTAGGGGAAGTAAGTGAAGAACAAGGGGAAAGGTTCCATCAGGACATCCAGGAAATGGAACGTAGGTATCAGGGCAAATGGAACGTAAACATGATGGCTGACTATTGTTGGATGCTGCAGCGTGAATCATCTGAAGAGTCCTACAGCCGGAAACGAACACGGAGAAATTTTCAAGAGAAAAAAATACGTTCTCATAAAAATAATAACTAAATATGCCACTGTTAATTCTGAAGCTGTTATTTCTACACATTTATGTATTTTGTACAGTAAACAACATTGAAATAACTAAAAGATCATGGAAATAAATGAAAACTCTTATTCGCCACTTCTATTTTCTTTTAATGGTAGTACCTCTGCCCTTACTTGAGATTGAACAATTTCCTTACGTGATAGAGAGGGACTGACCTCATGTTCGGCTTCAGCACGCCAAGGAGCATAGAGATTGACAAAAATCATCAAATCAAATTTCAGAAAGATTATTTTTGTTGACCTGTGTTATTGATTGCTTTTATCACGGTTAATCACACATCTTCCTATGATCTTTAATCCTACTTACTCGAGGTCTAAAATAAATATTTTATGCATATATACACACACACACACACACACGCATATATATATATATATATATATATATATATATACATACACATATATACGTACTTATATACAGGGTTCCCACCTACAGAGAATGACAGGGAGACTGGGAAATGTCAGGGAATTTAATTATTAAAAGTCCGTCTCACAGGAGCTGCACAACTAGGCACTTTCCTCAGAATTGGGTAGTGTCGATTGCATTCCTGAATAATTTGCTTAAAATAACCTACATAGATAAATAAAATAAAAACATAAATAACACCTGTTTCAATTCAATCCGAACATAGTACAAAGTAAATCCCCCCCCCTTCCGATAGACCGATTTATTTCATTTTTACAAAACTTCTTCCTTATTAGATACCCAGGTCGTATACCGAGGTTCGTTACAATACAGCAGAAATTACGACCGGTATGAGCAAATTAGTAATTTCTGTCTGGAGTAAACTCCCCCTTCTAGTCAACCGATTTAGTTTATTTTTACAACAAAACTTTTTCTCTTCAGTTGACCACAACAAATACCGAGTTTCGTTGAAATATAAAACAATTATGGCTGGTATTGACAAAAAATTACTTTGGCTCCAGAGTAAACCCCCCTCCGGATGGACCGATTTTGTTGGTTAATAAACTTGTTCAATCGTTTGATGGGGGAATACTACATACCAAGTTTCGTGGCGAACAACTCTGGCCTGTATCGTGTTAGCGGACACATATATAACTATATATGTATATATATATATGTATATATATAAATTTTAACTGGGGTCATTTTCGGTCTCTACTAGGTAGGATCGATTAAGATTCGAAGAAATTTTTTAAAAATTCCGTCATAAGTGCAACCTCAATAGCTACTTTCCTTCGGAGGATAGTGCTAAAAACAGGCAGGGAAATTCAATTTCAATTCATTTAATTTTTTTTCCAAGGTGGAAACAGAAAAAAGTGAACAATTTCTTGTGTTGTTTGTATATATTATTCTAATTCTTCTTCTATCTAATTCTAAGTCTTATTTCGAATAATTTGGTTTCTGTAACGCAACATCTGAGAGGCTGGGGGAGAAAAAAACATGGTATTTTCTATATTGTTAAGAATCTTAACTAGAGATCTGTTGTGTTAAATTCCCAGCATTTTCTGGCGTATCTGTATTTTTACCACGTATGGTAATAGCCTGTAGTAAATAAATAAATAAAAACTCTCCTTAGTTAATATTTGTATTTTTTTGATTAGCTTTATAATATTTGCATATCTATTAGATGTGTTATATTTAAATTTTAACGTCCATTATTATTAACTAAGAATTTTGGGACGGGTTTTCTATAGGTTGCCACCCTTTTCAAGTCAGGATAGGGCTGATGCATTTTCTTTTTTGTAAAGAAAAGCCACCACCCCATAGTGGGCATCGGACCCACGGCCCTTGGCACGAACTGTTAACTGCTCACGCCTCAACACACACGACCACCGGGCCTCCGAATTCTATTAGATTTAATAATATTTACTTCATAATCGTGGCATTATGAATCGCAACATTAGTTTGCATCCTCAACTTGTTCTTTTAATGGTAGCTTACAGGAGTTTTTTTTTTTTAACTCCTGTAAGCTACCATATTAAGTTAGTGCATGTTTATTAACTCTTGGAATTATGTTAAACAAACTAAAAAATACTGAGTTTGTTGTACTCTTCACCCTAACACTAAATCTCTCTATTACTATCAATTATCACTATCTGGGGGGGGGGGGATCAGGGAAAAATTAGTGAATTCCATTTCCAAAATTCGGTGGGAACCGAACCCAGTATATATATATATATATATATATATATATATATATATATATATATATATATATACATATATATATATTATTTATACTTGTAGATGACCCAAAATATCTAAATTCTTTTTTAATCCTATGAGGCACGGGGTCATTAAAGCAGTCTTCCTTTATAAATAAAGTGGTATAATAAAAGAAGACTGCTTTAATAACCCCATGCCTCCTAGGATAAAAAAGAATATATATATATATATATATATATATATATATATAAAACTGCTAGAAGAAGCCGGAGAAGAATGCAGCGAAATATTGCGCAGAGAGAATACCGCTGGTGAAAGAAGCCGCATCACAAACACATGTAATTCCCGGTGACACATATACACACACAAATTCGAAACACCATTATTTTCTTGCTCTATGGGTTCCGAAATGTGACATTTTCTGGTCGACACTTCGGGATTTCGTCATCAAGTCGACGTCATAAGCGGTTTTCCACCCTTTGGAGGGAGGGAGGAAACAGGCTAAAAAAACATTAGTCCATTTTGAAGCTTGTTTTGTGCAAGAAAAATATATCTAAAGAAAAATGGGGGAAACAAATAGCTAAGAGGAATCCTCTCTTGGCTGACCTTTAAGGGCATCGTTAATCACACCTTTTCCCACCATTTATGGTGTATCCTGGTCTAAGTCATTTGTGCTTTAAAAAAAAGAATAAAATAATGAATCTTGGTCTAAAGTTCAGCCTAGGAGTATATATATATATATATATATATATATATATATATATATATATATATATATATCATATATATATATATATATATATATATATATATATATGAAGGGGTCGGGGCAAAATAATGCCAAGCAACATTTTTAACAAAACTTCACTGTAGCTGCTTTATGTTGGATATTATGTGGGTTGAAATGGTGAGGGGCAACAAGATTAGGTAGCTTTTGGAGCTTGTAGTAATATTTTAGTAGCATTTGCATCACAGACTGATAGTCTCACATAATATCCAACAAAGAGTAGATACAGTTAAGTTTTACTAAAAATGTTACTTGGCACTATTTTGCCCCGAACCCTTCATATATCATCTGGCAATTCATTATCCTAAATAATACATTTTTGTTTTTTAATGCATCGAAACTAGCGGCGAAATAAATATGGTTGCGTTTATTTCGCACATTGTTCAATAATTAATGTGCTCATAGTTAGTGCTAAATAAGTAATATTAAAAGTGTAATGTGCTAATGGCCCCGGTAGTAGATGCACACAAAAAATTAATACAAAAATAAAATGTAATAACACAAATAAAGTTGAAGAATAGGAAAACAAATCTTTCTTTAGGGAGACGGGAACTTGAAACCTTGCAGTTATCGGCGACCTGACATGGGAAAGCAGGAGTGGAGGGGATAGGATATTTAGCTTTGGACTTGTCAAATAGCTGACAATATGCCACAGATGATAGAATGGTGTTCCGTTACGGTCTTCTTGGTGAATATCTTATTTTTTAAAAGTAACGAGTTCTGAAAATTCATTCTTCTGTATTTGTTCGGGTTCACAGTTTCGTACCCGAACTGTCGGTCCTAGATGATTTTGGCCTAGTTTATTACACTCCCAAGATCAAGGCCTACCCGAGTGCTAAGTTTGGTCAAAATCGGTCTAATGGTGTGGATTCGGGTACTTACGTACTAGTTGCACTGATCTCGAGAACTGGCTCCCGTTTATGCTCCCAGTCAGTGATCCGGATCAGGCAATATGGTGACCATTTATGGCATCAAGACCATGTATTAATATTGTCAACGAGTTGGATTGACTAGAGTTTCGATATAACCTTAGGCGAGCGGAAACGCATAGCAATTATGCCATTAACAAAAGTGCTACTAATTTCCTAGATTATATAACATTAGCACTTATGTTAATTTCATAATTGCTATGCGTTTCCGCCCGCTACGCTCGCTCAAAGTTATATCGAAACTAGTTAATCCAACTCGTTGGTAATATAGATCACTAGATCATTCATTCAAAAGAGTACTTTTTCAGTCGTTGGTAAATCCCAAACACTCATTTTCCTAACCGAAAAACACTACAACACAAACAACACTAAGAAGTGAAACAAGAAACAATAAATATAACTTGTAAAAAAGACAAACCTAACAGTAAGTGAACACAAAACGATGACTAGAACGGAAGAAAGAACAGCCAATGGAATTGCCCATAGGAATGAACCAATAGAAACGCTGCATTTGAGTTCTCATTTCCCACTTCTCGAGATCGGTGCAACTAAGTACCTGGATTTGTATAAGGAACGAACAGACAGACAGGTGAATTGTATATATATATACTCTGCCCAAAATATTCCTATTCAACGAAGCCTCACCAGTGCTGAAAAGTAGCTTGTACAGACTGGATATAGCTAATGCCAATATGAAGCTGAGTATTGTAGTCGCTCTGCCTTCACCCAAGGCCAACATGGACCAATGTAATAGCACAGACCTTGAATGCATGGGTTATATCTAATAGTGTACAGGCTCTGCGAGAACTACATCAAACCCCTTCATCGTTCCTTCATTATTATGCAGAGCTAATGCATTCCAAGATCCATACCGCACACACGTACATGTATATGTATATCAGGGACGAAGTCAACGGCCATAGCCACGTTGAATGCACCGGTTCCCGTAGATCACCGAAGTCAAGCAACGTCGGGCGTGGTCAGAACCTGAATGGATGACCGACCATTGGCATTATAAAAGGGTGGCAACCTGTAGATAGCCCGGCTATAATAGCCCAATCGTTGATACGCCGTTAAACACATACACACAAAAAAACGCACGTATATAGGAAATAATTTCGGGTGGGGCTGGGACCACTCGGGGGTTTGGAATACCCCCCCCCATGATGGAGTGGATCGTGAAAAACTTAAAAAAATATTTTAATGTAAACAGTGTTGGGCATTATTCGAATAAAGTATTATTCCAATGATCAAATAAATTTTTAGTGAATGATGAATAATCCACTGAATTATCTTATTCACACGGTGCATCATGAATTATTCGTTATTCATTATTCATCATTCGTTATTATTTATTTCTAGTTGGTCTACTGATTAATCCTACTGAAACACACACACATATATATATATATATATATATATATATATATATATATATATATATACACACATATTTCCGGCTGCCAACATCAGAATAAATCTATCATTATTCACTAAAATATGTCTATTCTGATTGATCATTCGAATAATTTGTGAATAAAACATAAACTTAATTCACAGAATAACGAATAATGAATAAAACTAATTATTCTTCATTCATGAATAAAATAATATATTTATTCATTAATCTTTATTCATCATTCTGAATAATTTTTTCCCAACACTGAATGTAAAATTGTGAGTTTTCTTGTCCTTCGAGACCTAGTACACCAGAGTAAATGATAAACAAATGTTTCGTTTTTTACACGAAATGAACTTAAAACATTTAATTTCTAACTGAATAATTTGTCATTTTTGTTCCATTTCGATGATTTGTGAAATCATTATGCAACAATTTGTTTTATAC
This sequence comes from Gonocerus acuteangulatus, assembly GCA_946811695.1. NCBI lineage: Eukaryota > Metazoa > Arthropoda > Insecta > Hemiptera > Coreidae > Gonocerus > Gonocerus acuteangulatus. The sequence continues at coordinate 11,380,340 of OX328123.1, read as the reverse complement.
TGAATAGTTTTATATATTACTATATTCACACAAACTAAGAACATCTCATCTCACTCGCAATCATCCATACAATCGAATTGACTTTCAAAACTAACAATTTAGGACTTAATATTATTTTTTCTCAAGTAAGTGATCTTACTTCATTTATTTTTGAGTTTTTATGGATTGGATTGGTGCAAAAATAATGACGGTTTATAATATTCATTTGGATTGGACAAGTTCTTGCCAAGTAAAGAAAGATAATTTAAAGTCTAGTTAACAATTATAAACAACTTTCTTTTTTTTTTCTTTTTTTTACGGCGCATCTACAACTTGGCCATTAGCGCCGGGCTATCTGCAGGTTGCCACCCTTTTATAATGCCAACAGCACTTGGTCGGTCACCCATTCTAGTACTGGCCACGCCCGACGTTGCTTAACTTCGGTGATCTACGGGAACCGGTGTATTCAACGTGGCTATGTTGTTTTTCACCAAACAGAAAGATTATTTTGTGTTACATTCTCTATGAGTAAGGACCTCAGTAAATATACAGTCCAGCAATGTTTTCCTAAATTGTTTCTTGGAGATTTTGATCTCAACGAAAGGTAGGGTAAATGACCCGATTGTTGACACTGCTCCATAAGTTGACACTTCAAATTTAAATTTGAAAAATAGCAATTAGATTGAAGAGAATTCAATAAGTTTGCATCCAATAGAAAGAGCAGTTGTTGAAGAATAATGTCGACTGACCTGATCAACTATGCAACTCCTGCAGCCATTTTAGTGTGAGAAATCCTGGAGTGAACTCTTGCTGCTCTCTTCACTTAATGATTTTGTCAAGAGATTAAGAATATTTCGTACGAATTTTTTTTTGTAGTGCGTGCATTAAATTGTTTTGTTTTTTTTGTGACCTCTATGAACTCTATGATACTTAGATTAAGGGCTGTAAAAGGTTTGACATATTTTAGATAAAAAAATCTTGATATTATGGTAGTGTCAACATTGGGAACACAATAAACAACCATGGCTCCTATTTTTGACACTAATGTCAACTTTAGGAAAACGGTTGTAAGTGATGAATACTAAAACATTTAGTTGAGATTTTCATTAGAAATTCATGTATCCTGATTATACTAATTTCTTATGACAGGAACCTTAAGTTGACAACCAGTTTTCCTAATGTTGACGTTCTGTTCCTAATAATGACAGACAACTTTTTATAATAGTTTTCTGCAATTTGGAATAGTCGCACAACTTCTTATTCTATTTGTAATACAATGGTTATAACTGGCGGTACTTCCAAATGCTTCTCACATCATCCAATCTATGGATGTATCAGTTTTCCGAACACTTAAAGAAGGTTGGAAACCGAAAGTTCATGAATGCAGCTTCAACCATATGGCAAGTCCTGCATTAAAAAAAACACAGCTGAAATCGCCAAGAAAGAAAGACCCAAGGCTAGATTGAATAAAAAAGAAGGAAAATCCCTTAAAGGAAATAGCTCTTAAATACTTCTCGTCTGAAAAAGAAAGTGAGAAAGTCCATAACTGAGGAAGATGGTGACTCCACCAATCACCCTGAAGAAGGAAGGATGTCACTAACATGACCTTTGTAGAATCTACATGTGTAAGTTAACCATCATCAATGTTAACAATTAAGGCAAGTCAGGTAGATAAAACCACAAATAACGAATATGAGAAGAATGCAGATCAAAGTTTACATAAAAAGTTAAAGGAGATGAGGGATTTTTCAAAAGTGACCAAGGGATGAATGATGAAAATGGCTGTAATAAGCAAGTGATAAACGAAGTGGAGGTTATTAGAGTAGGTGATTATTGTATAGTTCTAGTCGAAGGAAAAACAGCACGGGTAACATGTTTGTCAAGTGGTGAGGGGGCTTTCTGCCAATCTAGTTGTCCCTTGTTCCTCGCAATAGACGAAAAAATGTTTTCTCCGCTGACAGCAAGATTTTCCAATATCTACTAGCCAAATTACTAGCAAACTTAACAATCCTCTAGTATTTGGACAAAATACATTTATTTCCAGGACCATGACTCTACATAGAAAACTTCACAAGTAGACAAACTTGTTTGTCTTCCTAGTTCTAATTTTTTGTTAAAAATAATTGTTGTACCAAATTGTTTGTTTTTCGAAAAGCATCTCTTTAAAATGCATTAAATTTGCCATAGTTCCTGGTATTTTCAATCCAATTTGGTGGATTGTTTAAAGAATAAAGTTATTATTTTCATTTTCCCTAAGTTTCATCCTTAGGAACAGAAAAGTCAAACTTAGGCACCGACCTACTGCAGACATGTCAACATTAGGACCAGAGTAAGGCAGCATTTATTGATTTATTTTACTTTAAATACTTAATGTATCTAAAATTGATTTATGTGCCTTTCATAGAGAATGAGGAGACGAATAATTTGATATATTTAAAATTTACTTTATACAAAAACTATGGGAAAAAATTATTTTAAATAAAATAACATGTCCTTAAAGTGTCAGCTATTGGGTCATTTACCGTAGGTCTTCTGTTGTTGATTATGATCAACTGAGGGCTTTCGTTGAAGAAAGCCCACTCAAAACTGGCTTTGGTAGAAGAAAACCCTCTCAAAACTGCTCTGGACATTGACAGCTCAAGAGAAATTAATGTTGATCACACAACAGTTGTTCACTATCTAGAACGAATTGGTAATATAGAAACCTTCATTAATTTGCACCAACACAATATGAAAAGAATTATTAAAAATTCTGTCACGCAGGAGCTGCATAACTAAGCACTTTGCCCAGAACTGGGTAGTGTCGAATGCATTCCTGAATAATTTGCTTAAAATAACGTACATAGATAAACAAAATAAAATCATAAATAGCTCTGCTCTTTTGAATTTATTATGATCAGCTGTTTCAATTATTAATTTTGTAATTAATTTCCTTCCAGAGTTTTGTGTATCCGTGGAGTACCACGTAATACACACAACACGGATACCCAAAACTCCGTACACACACACGGTACAGAAAACATACAAATATATATATATATATATATATATATATATATATATATATATATATATATATATATATATACTTGTTTTTTGTAGCCAATAGGTCATACAAAAAACAAGTATATTGAAGTTTAAGGTCAACAATGGAAGAAAAAGTATATATATATATATATATATATATATATTTGTCTGTTCGCCCTCCCACCGTCTCAAAAATTGTCCGATTTTAATGAAATGTAAAATAAGGCGATAAAACTAATTGGCAATAGTGGTTTCCTAGAGTAAACGTTGTGATGGATTAGGATACTCTCAGTTTCCTGAAAGTAAAAAAAAAAAAATCAGTCCCGTAACAGGCCACGAGGGCCCTGAGGGGCAGATACTATAAAGGTATCTGATTCATGACCATACGGCACACTAGGGAGACAGTGTGGTCAGTACTATGCTCCGGCCGCCTGATTTTGCCCTTGGCTGCTTCGACTACTAGAGTCATTAGCACAAACCAAGGTACCCATTATTAAATTAATTAAAGGCTGGGTTGGCCTGGGAACGGTCAGGGAGGCCGACTTCAACCCATGAACGAAGACACTAGAAGAAAAAATCTTTAGTGCTTGCTCGGGATTTGAACTCAGGTCCTCCGGCTTATTAGTCCAGTGCTCTACCACTGAGCTAACCTCGCCCATCGTTCTCTTTAAGATTAATAAATTAATCAAAGACGAGGTCACCCTAGTGACATCTTGGACCCGAATCCAACCCTCGATCGACGACACCCGAAGATAAAATGTTTGGTGTTCGCCTGTAATCTCCAGGAGGTATCCATAACATTGTCGAGGTCTCACCCACTGAGCTAATCTCGCCAATCGACATATATAGAAGAACATAAAATAAATTTTAAAAAATACTTTTGAACTGAAGAAAATTGTCAAATCAACAAAAATGAACAATTTCACGTTCAGAATGTCCAAGTTCAAACCAGAGTAACTAAACCTCGGTTCTTTTTATCTTTTTAATATCAGAATATCGTTAACAAAATAAAATAAATAAAGAAAAAACAAGGCAGTAAGCCAGTTTCCATTTTAATATTTATACATTCGGAAATAAATATTAAAAGTGACCAAGCAATCGAAGCACCTTAAAAAAAATTAAAATAAAAAAAATAATATTAAAATATAGAATATTAAAATTTCTCCGAATATTCCGATTTTAATGAAGGACTTAAAAGGAACAATTTCCATTTTCTGATTAAACCCTTCTACATAACTCTCATTTTTCATAATATTGTGAATTTTATATATCTCTTCTTAGTAATTTTTTGCTAATAGACTTCTATAGTGTGTTGTCCTAAATCGAGTGAATTTGAAAATCAATCTCTCCCTCACCATCTACATGGATGCTAAACATTCGCCCCACCGCGAAACTAATCTAGATCAGTCTTCCCATTAACAATCTGTGCGTCCACAATAGTCACTTTACTCCCTTATGGCAGTAATATATATCGGGTTTCCATCGCCGGCCATCAGCTCTCAGGACTGTTTCGAGGTGTACCTCGAACTCCCTTCCGGCCAAGACCTCACCCAGCACATTAACCACAGTATCATGTCTTAAAGAACAACCGGCGCTAATGGCCAAGATGTAGATGCGCCGTTAAAAAAAAAAAAAAAAAAAAAAAAAAAAAAAAAAAAAAAAAAAAAACAACCTCCCAGCGAAATATAGCGCTGTTGACCGGCTCTCATGTTGACCTCTAGTCGTTCTTATGGCACTTTAACGTATACAAGAATGGCCAGATTATTTTAATTGCTACAAAAATACTACGCCAGAGTCTCAGGCCCTGAAATGAGAGGTCGAGTTTGTCAACCAGCAGAATGCGCACTATTTTTTATTTGCTGCAACAGCTGTACGGAAAAAAATAGTGGTCCTTAAGGTTTCGGTTTAATAAGTTTCCAGATACACTTTTTGAAAGTGCTTTACGCGGGAAATATAATACAATTTTGGGATCGAGCACCATATATATATATATATATATATATATATATATATATATATATATATATATATATATATATATATATAGGAACAATTCTTGAAACGGGGATTCTAAATTCGAATTCTTCAGGGGTTTTAGGCGAATAAAAGGCAGGAAATTAACGAAATGAGAAAATAAATAATTTCTTTATTGCGTTAATTAAAGAAGCAGAAACAAAACTCTGACTCGCAGGAACTGCGTCATCTTAGCGCGGTTCCGTTCATATCCTTAGTGCCATTAGCAAAGGATTAGAAGCAGTTATTGGTAGGGGTTGATCTTTCGTGAAAAATATAAAATTAATCTTAAAGAGAACGATGGGCGAGGTTAGCTCAGTGGTAGAGCACTGGACTAATAAGCCGGAGGACCTGAGTTCAAATCCCGAGCAAGCACTAACTAAATTTAATTGGCTTTGATAATTCTCTTTTATTGACCTTCCACCTGAAAAAATATTGGATTAAGTAAAAATATGTTTTAGCCTCATTTAGGAATTCTTGACTATGCCCAATTGGTGGAAGTTTGAGATGAAAGCTGAGAAAATAAAAGTCGTTAAATGCTGGTCAAGATTTTTCGTTGACCGTGTCTGCCTATATCGAAAATTCCTAAAGTTATCAACACGCCAAATATTATGAAGTTGTCAAAACTCTTTGATGATAGCCTGCTTCCGGTTGATGTCCGGAGGCTGTATGGGCAGGAGCGAGAGGAGAGGGTGGAGCACGGGTCTATTTGTGGTTATGGCGCGGTTAGGCATGCTGACGTCACCACATTCGCCAGCCTTTATGGCGCGAATGGAGACTCTTCACCTCTCCGAGGTCCCGCCCCGCCTCGTGTCGATCTCTGGCCCACGTCTCTTCAACAGACCTCAAGATCTCTTGTTCATTATTATGTTATATTGGTATATATATATATATATATATATATATATATATATATATATATATATATATATATATATATATATATATATGAATATGAAAAAATGCATCTTTCATTGTCCATCTTTAATAATTTCTGCTGGACTTATTTACGGCAAATTCTTCAATCTGACTTCACTCTATTAAAGGGAAAGTATTCCACTATCAAAAGGTCAAATCTGCCGAATATTTGACTGTCCAAAAAAAAGTTATGAATAAATACTTTTCCACTCTGAAAAGTGGTGATTTTCATATTCGTTAGTTTGCTTTTGTATCGACGAGGCTAAGAATCGGCCATACAGGCATTACCCACGAGTACCTGATGACAAAAACGGACAAACCCAAATGCACGACTTGTAACACAGATCTTACTGTAAAACATATTCTAACAGACTGTCGGTTACGGCATAAATTTGGACATTCCTCATGACCTGACAGACATACTTTCTGAAGGCAGCCATTATATTAACACAATATTGACATATTTAAAAAACACTAACATGTACGACAAAATATAATACATAACCATAAGAATCCATTTCACCTTTTTTGCAATAATAATGAAATCTAATTCACTCTATTAATTAAATAAACACATCATTCATGCTAATTGTATTTAATTATTTTTCTTCATACATATTTCTATTTAATTATTGTTTCCTTTACTATCTATACCTCATACATACATACTTATATCATTGTCTGTAGGAACTACTGTTTTGGAGTGTCATCGTTAAGTTCAACACCTGCATCAGCTTAATACAGGAAATTAAATGGACGGAGCATCATCATAAATAAATAAATAAATAAAGTATCGACGATATATATGTATATATATATATATATATGTATATGTATATATATAATTATTTCCCGAGATATAGGTGTTTCCGTGCTTTTTTTTTGTCCATTTTTGCGTTATTTATCGTTCATGCTATAGGGAAACTTTTATTCTGATGACATTTTCAAAATCTGCATTAAATTTCCTACAAGATCTCATGCAAATATTTCTGAACCCATAATCGAAAAGCATGTCAGCATATTCAATATTACTGCCCTAAAACGGCATTGTACTCCTTTGGAGAACGGCTCAATACTGGTGAAAAAAGATAAATGAACAAACTTGCTGATTTTAATCCCACAAGAGATAATTAAGATAAACCGAAAAAAAACTTCTTTGAAACTTTTTTCGAGAGTCCCATCTACCCAACCAAAAAAAAAATGTTCTTGCTGTGAGTGGAACAATAAAAATGAAAAACCTTCATTTCTTGATAAGTTATTTATTTGGGTGGCTGCTGTGAATTTAGGTTGAGAAATTGTTGCACCAGGTACATTAAATCTAGAAATTTTATGCAGATCTTGAAAATTTCATGAGAATTAAATTTTCCCTATGGCGTGAACGACAAATAGCACAAAAATGTCAACAAAAAAAACTAGCGTTTAGACAAAATTCACGGAGACGCCTATATCTAGGGAAATAGTGCAAGTAAAAATTTCTCCTTGGTGGCATTTAACTACACTTTAGTCGGAGTATACACTCATCAAGTATGGCCATTTCCTTCGGGAGCCACCCAGTATATATATATATATATATATATATATATATATATATATATATATATATATATACAGTGAAACCTCCCTTAACGGACACCTCTATTAACGGACGTTTTCTCGCAGTCCCGAATTTTTCTATAGGTAAAATAAACCTCTATATTGCGAACACCTCTGTACAAAGGACACGGACGGAAAAATCTGATTTTTTACCTCCTTACTACGGACAATTACAGCTAATGTTATTTATAGAAGCGTTCCCATTGGTGTAGGTTTCCAGAAAAATGCGTTAACAATAACAAACTCTGCAAGAATAAGATATATGTACAGAATAGTGACTAGTAATATCTTCCTAGGAATTTCACAATAGGAACCCCTTCCTTTTCAGCAGGAGGATATGATTTTCCCGCTGGTAGATTACTATTGTTTTGCCTACGAGGTATCACGGTTCCGGGAATATTCCATAAGTCTGTTCGGTTCACATTCCTTCCGCAGAACTTCCTTCTCGTCACTTTTCAGTTGGTTTTTAGCTCTTGTTGAGTGAGTATCGTGCTTTCTCTTCAATATGTCTGATCAGAAATCTCTGACACTTAAAGAATAAATTTACGTGATAACATTTTCCAATCGCGATAAATGTGGTGTGCGTAAAGTTGCCGAGTTTTTTAAGATAGGGAAAGCACAAGCAGCAGAAATAAAGATGAAATTTTGAAGAAACGGATGGAAAATTGTGACAAAAATGTTGTCCGAGAACTAAGAACTTCTTTATGCTTTAAACTTTTTAAAATAAAAACTTTTTTTAAGTTTATTCTTATTGAACTTCTTTCTATATATGTACTTAAGAAAAACTTGCTATGGGTAATTATTTAATGGTTAATTAAAACATGAATTAAAAATTCGGTACGTATCCATCTCGACCAACCCCTCTGTATAGCGGACACCTCTCTATAGTGGACAACTTTGGTTCTCCCAGAGGTGTCCGCTATAGAGAGGTTTCACTGTATATATATATATATATATATATATATATATATATATATATATATATATATAATGTTCTTCTGTTATCTTTCACCCTTGATTCCGAAGAGTCCCACAGCCCTTAATCAGAGCTGAAAGTTTGTATGCCTAGTGTGAGAAGAATGGGACATCACCATTATCGTGTGAAATTAAAGAATGTGGTCAGAATGGCTCCTTCACGCTCAACCACATTTATTGGTTTTGACTTAGAAATCAGAAAAAAACTATATCCAAATATATTTTTTTTTTTCAACTACGAGGTACCAGTTTAAAGCTTATTAAATAATGCAACTTTTTTTGAGGCGAAGGAAAACCTGCAAGATCAAGTAAATATTGAATAATTTAATAAAACAATAATATGAATAGTTCACATCTATATTGGTTTCAGTAGAGCTCTTAATTTACATGGTAATATTTCAATAAAGGGTGTTTCTTTTTGAAAATTTAATCAAGATTCTAAAAGTGTGGTCGTAAGTTACGACACGTTAACGAAAAGTCCGGAAAACACAGTTTTTCATAAATAATAAAAAAAACAATAGTTTTGAAAATTGTCAAAATTTTAGTAGCTCTGCTATATGCTAAGATAGAACGCTCATTTTTGCGTCACTTAACTTCAAATGAGGTGCAGAATAAACCCCTAAAGTTATGACAACTCAATGCGGGACACCCTGTATATAGGAAGATGAAATCAGTTGTTTGTTTTTTTTTTTAATTGTATCAAACTTTGAGATTATAGAGTTTGGAATTTCATTTTATAATTGTACTATTGTAAATAACCGTTATTAAATTCTAAAATATTTTTAAATTTCGGAATTAATAAAAATTAATTTAATCCATTCAATATTTATAAAATCAGGTATAAGAGTTCAGAGTATAAGATGTACTTTATTCCCCATTACTCTAATATCCATTAACTCAAATATACCCCAAGACTTACAATAAGTTGCCTACACAAATTAATATTTTGAATTAAATTATCATTTTATTTTTATGATTTATTTGATTGTATTTTCCACTTTCATTATTTACTGGACTTAACCATCAGCGGAGAAATGAATTTATCTTGAACATTTGGGAACCCAATCCATTTCGTTATAGTTTAAAAGAGCTTTATATTTTCAGATATCTTCTAATTTTCAAAAAAAGCAAAATTAATACTTAATTTGGGATTCTTCTATACTGTCTAAAAGATTATGCAATTAAAAAGTTTTAAGGGGGGGGAGGGTTATTCTTCTATCTTCTCCGGAAATGCGATTAAAATTCATAATCCTTTTATTAATTTTGTACTTCCTGTTTTCTTCTTTGGAAAGAATTTCAATTTCAGGGACTCTTCATGCCTTAAATATTGCTTCCTTCTTAAAAAAAATTGGTTACACTTTAAAACGTTATATTAAAAATTACTTCAAATAATACATATTAGGGACGATTTTTAATTATTTCATAGAAATTGAAACTCATCAAGGAGACACAAGATAAGGGATTTTATGTATATATATGATCAATTACAGATTATCTAAAATTTTCTCTTGTAGAAGATTATGCTGGATTTGATTATTTTGTTAAAACTTATTAAGCCGACAATCAACTACTTATTAAAAGATTTTTCGTAACATTTATAATTATGACTGTTTCACACAATTGTTTTCCTTGGCTAGTTTCGTGGGATTCAGATCTCTTAAAGTAAATATTCAAAGATTAAAGCAATATAAATTGAAAATTACTCTTGTTTTATTAGGCTTATGAGGTGAATAATTTGTCTTTTAATCCAAAAGATATTTATTTATTAGAAAGATATTTAAATTCTCATTATTATTGTGAGGAATTTTAAGATAATGATAAGGTGTCTTAATTTGTAATAACATCAAACAGAAGATTTCACTTATTATGTTAGGAATGTGCGCTTGTAAAATTAAGTTCAAGTGTCTAAAATGGGATCAGTACGCCACTGAGATTATCTCATAAGCCTCAACTAGCGATTTCTTCTCGCGCCAATTTTTCATTCGAAAAAATAGAACTCATTGTTTCCAATACAAGTGCACACACTTGCGTCTAAACCAGGTATGCCCAACCTGCGGCTCATGCGTTCAATGCGACCCTTTCGAAGGCTTTTCGCGGCCCAAGTGAAGTTTCTTACGTTCTATATTAATTTCGACTTTAGACGGTTGATTCGAAAAAAAAAAACGCGTTTTGACACACCCACACCACTCTCCGAGCAATGTTTTCCGAATGCAGACATTCTGTAACGCTAGTACAGTGAAACCTTCCTATAGCGGACACCTCTGGGAGAACCAAAGTTGTCCACTATAGAGAGGTGTCCGCTATACATACAGAGGGGTTGGTCGAGATGGCTACGTACCGAATTTGTACATTTAATTCATGTTTTAATTAACCATTTAATAATTACCCATAACAAGTTTTTTTTTTTAAGTATATAGAAAGATGTTCAATAAGTATAAACTTAAAAAAAAAAAAAATTAAAAATATTTTTAGGCGTATATCCAAAGAGTAATGATGGAAGCTTGAGTTCCTACTGAGTAACTGTTTCCGCATTCACCGATGCCGATTCTCCACAAATGGGTCTCCACAAATGCGTCAAGCTATCTCTAGTGCTTTTGCCTGAATCATAGGGCCTGATATGGGAATGTTTTGAACACGCACTCTTTTAAACCATTCCAGTGTAGCGAGATCGATTGTAAAACCGTGTCCAGTTCTTAGTTCTTGGACAACATGTTTCTCACAATTTTACGTCCATTTCTGCAAAATTTCATCTTTCTTTTTCAATATTTCTGCTGCTTGGGTTTTCCCTATCTAAAAAAAACTCGGCAACTTTACGCACATCACATTTTTCGCGATTAGAAAATGTTATCACGTCAATTTGTTCTTTAAGTGTTAGAGATTTCCGATTAGACATATTGAAGAGAAAGCAGGATATTTACTCAACAAGAGCTAAAAATCAACTGAAAATTGAAGAGAGGAATGTGAACGGAATGAGAGTTTTGGAATATTCCCGGAACCGTGTAGGCAAAACAATAGTAATATGCCAGCGGGAAAGTCATATGCTTCTGTTGTAAAGGAAGCACGGTGATTGTCCGTAGTAAGGAGGTAAAAAATCAGGTTTCTCTGTCCGTGTCCGTTGTACAGAGGTGTCCGCAATATAGAGGTTTATTTTACCTATAGAAAAATTCGGGACTGCGAGAAAATGTCCGTTAATAGAGGTGTCCGCTGTAGGGAGGTGTCCGTTAAGGGAGGTTTCACTGTATAAAATGTGAAGACGTTACGATGATATCGTCGATAAAAATGCAAAGTATCGAATGTAAAAAATAAAAACGCATTTTTAATTCTCAATTTTTCTGATTGCTGTTGACATGATTTACATTGAGGCAAACTCTCGAAATCCAAAGAAAAATAATTATCAATTACAGAAAATTAAACTAACGAATGTGCATTAAGTCTAATTGATAAGATAAAATTTATATAAAATCAACTATTAGGTACCAACCACTTTTCACATTTGATACTTTGCGTTTGTATCGACGATATGTAGTTTTTAGCACGGTTCCTCCCTCCCTTCATAGGGAGGAACCCCGCTTATAAGGTTGATCTTATGAAACAATCCGGAAGTGCCGACTAGAAAATTTTCCGTTTCAGAACCCCTAGAGACAGAAAATAACGGTGGTTCAAATTTGTATATACACACACACATATATATATATATATTTGTCTGTTCGCGTTTTTCCGGCCTCAATAATGATCCGATTATGATGAAATTTGGTACAAAAATCTTTCGTCTAATTTGAAGGGTCAAGTTCGTTAACCAGCAGAATCCGCCCAATGGAACATGGTTTTCCGAGCAAACGTCGCGCGAAAAAACTCGTTCCGCTTACTTCAAATGCTTGCAAGTACTCGTTTTATAGGCTTCTTGGCCTAGGAAAACGAATGAAACCATTTTCAAGGCGATAGCTTTAACCGTTTCCGAGAAAATTGGAAAAATTGTTGTTGAATACCGTTTTTGGTTTGGGTACTTAGAATCATGGGATTCAGTTGAAACATTTTCTGCTTGTTCAACTTTCATCAAAACTAATATGTTGAAATGTTGGTTACGTTTGGAGTTAAGGAAGGATTAGAATCAAATATTTTATTAACAGAGATGAAATGTTTTGGTAACTTTGTATATTTTCCTTAATATCTCTAAAACGGTTGGGAATCTTGGGAAGCGGAAGTTTACTATTCGAAAGCTTACTCAATTGTCTACAAAAAAGATTCTAAAGAAATTTTTGATTAGGCATTGTCAGAGATGGGCATAATTTTATTTATAAACAAAAATACGAATTTATTCATACTTCATATATTTGTGAATACGAATATAAATAAATTCGTATTCATAAGTGTGAATACGAATTTATTTTTATTCACATATATTAAATACAAAAATACAAATAAAATTGTAATCGCAAATTTTTCTGCGAATAAAAATATATATTTTTTTTTTTTTTTTTTTTTAAGGCGTTTAACTAGGTTATAAGCACCTAAATTTTTTGTTTACCCCAAGTCCGCCGCGGGACCACCAGCCATGCTGCAGGGACACAGTTTGTCATCTGTACCTCCATAAAAAAAAAAAAAAAAAAAAAAAAAAAAAAAAAAATCACCTTCAATAACTTTCGTAATATCATCTTAATACGAATAAATTCATAATTTATTTGCGAATTTTATTGTGAATAAACTTTTATTCACAAATTATAATATGGATAAATTTTTATTCGTATATTTTAATGTGATTTTTTTGTAATCACTTACTTTTTTGTAAATATTCACATTTTTTGTGATTATTTCCAATTTTTTCTGTGAATTTATTTTTATTTGCAGAAAAATTTGCGAATTAAATTTTATTTGTATTTTTATATTTAATATATGTGAATAAAAATAAATTCGTATTCACACTTATGAATAAGAATTTATTTATATTCGTATTCACAAATATATGAAGTACGAATACATTCGTACTTTTATTTATAAATAAAATTATGCCCATCTCTGACAATGCCTAATCAAAAATTTCTTTAGAATCTTTTTTGTAGACAATTGAGTAAGCTTTCGAATAGTAAACTTCCGCTTCCCAAGATTCCCAACCGTTTTAGAGATATTAAGGAAAATATGCAAGTGTGAGGGATACAAGTACTTAGCTCCTATAAGCTAAGCATTCTCCTCCGAGGCCATGTTGGATGTCCTTGGCTAAGAGCGGCAGGCGTAAGAAAACTCATCTTAGGTTTAATTAGTTTTATTTAGTTTTTTTATTGAATTGGTAACTTTGTATGTTTTCCTTAATATCTCTAAAACGGTTGGGAATCTTGGGAAGCGGAAGTTTACTATTCGAAAGCTTACTCAATTGTTTACAAAAAAGATTCTAAAGAAAATTTTAATTAGGCATAGTCAGAGATGGGCATTCAATTTTGAATGCCCATCTCTTGAATTTCAATCAAAGTTATAATTAGTTTTTTTAAGTTAAAAGATATTTTTCAAGCTATTAAACTTTGTTTTCGTTTTTCTCATCTATCTTCAGACTTTCCCAGTCATGTTTTTCATCTTTTATCCATACTTTGCCACACAACTAGCGATCCGAGGCTGTTAGTTTATACACACGATAATTCTCCACTAGTCAATATTATAAAACATAATGATTAACTAGCCAAAACATATATTATTTAAAAAGTGCAACAATCTTGGTATAAACGACAGAAAACAAACTACGAGAAACCAAAATACAGTTCGCCAATGGACCTTAAGCAAAGGAGTTCTGATAGACCATGTAAAACCGTTATGTATACCAATAAGTGAACATTAAACTAAAAGTCTTAATCTTTGTAGCTTATGTTAAGAAAGAAACAGTCCGTCACGCAGGAGCTGCATCACAAAGCACTTTCCTCAGAATTGGGTAGGGTCGAGTGCATTCCAGAATAATTTGCTTAAAATAACCTATATAGATAAATAAAATTAAAATATAAATAGTTCTGCTCTTTTGCTTTTATGAGCAGCTGTTTCAATTATTAATTTTGTAATTAATTTCCTTCCAGAGTATTGTGTATGCGTGGTACTACACTACGTAATAAATACACAAAGCTTCACATATTCATCTATTGATCTTGATGAGTTTCGTGAACCTACGTTTGGCGGAAGAATTCAATTCAAACATAGTACAAAGTAACACCCCCCCCCCTTCGAATAGACCGATTTAGTTCATTTTCACAATACTTCTTTCTTATTAGATATCCAGGACGTATACAGAGTTTCGTAACAATACAACATAAATTACGACCGGTATAAGGAAATTAGTAATTTCTGTCCGGAGTAAACCCCTCCCCCTCTTCTAGTCAACCGATTTAGTTTATTTTTACAAAAAAATTTGTCTCTTCACTTGACCACAACAAATACCGAGTTCCGTTGAAATATAACAACAATTATGGCTGGTATTGACAAATAACTACTTTGGCTCCGGAGTAACCCCCCTCCAGAGGGACCGATTTTGTTGGTTAACGAACTCGTTCAATCGTTTGATGGGGGAATAATACATACCAAGTTTCGTGGCGAAAAAACAAAAACTCTGGCCTGTATCGTATTAACGGACACATATATAACTATATATGCATAAATATATACATATATATATATATATATATATATATATATATATAGATATATATATATATATGTATATATAAAGATCGTAGGGTCGATAAAGATTCGAAGAAATTTTTCAAAAAATCCGTCATGAGTGCAACCTCAATAGCTACTTTCCTTCGGAGGAAAGTGCTAAAACATATTTTTTTCAGTGTTGTTTTTGATTGACTCACTTAACTGACTGTCAAAATCACACAACATCCAGAACCTAATAATACCCTCTCACTTATTTGTGAATTTCCATTTTCGCCGGTTTTCGTTAAATGACGGCCGCTATGACGACCAAATTTATTATATAATTTCTGGCATTAAAGATTCAGCCCCTTCGGGTAACGACTAAGGGATATTATAAATTCTCTGATGATCGCGGTTGTATGAAATCTTTGTATGTTAAAACGGTCATAATTTAACGAAAACTGGCCAAGTTGGAAATCCACAAATAAGTGAGAGGATATTATTAGGTTCTTGACAAGGTGTCAAGAGCCTAAAACTTGCGTCGACACTATGATATCATAACTTTCGTAAGCAAACTGTTTTGAGGGAGCCTGGAACTCGGCCTGCTTTCTTTAACTTTACTTGTTTTTTTTTTTGGGGGGGGGGAAGGATTGTTACTTTTAATGGAAGCAAATATAGATGAGTGGATTTGATTTGTTGTTATTAAGTTCAATATCTAGAAGGAAAAAAAAAACAACAGCCACATTCCTGAACGTTTAAGTCATATAACTCTAAGTGTATTACATAAATTAAAAAAAAAAAAATATTCAATACATTTAAATAAATAAATAGAAAATTTAACTTCGAAGGGGGAATTGTGATTGGTGGGACATCTTGATAAAACATTTTGACCGGTATAAAGATCCGTAGATCATCACCTATTGTTTTTCAAGCCTTATTTCAGGCTTTTTTTTTTTTTTTTTTTTTTTTTTTTTTTTATGTTTAGCTATCCTTGGATGTTTATGAATGTATGAAATAGTCATAAGTCCCTCTTATTAAAAAATTATGCATGCAGGTAGATTATTAAATGAATAATGTGAACAAACCTTTTGAGTGGATTTAATTTATCTCTTTGGAATAAGCGCGTAAGAAAAACTTAAATATTTCCATCTTTTTTTTTCTTTTTTTTAACGATCCTTTTAAGAAATAGTTTATATAGTAAAAAAAGGCCCCAAACCGTACTAGTAAAAGGCACAGTTCACATAAGATTAATGAGAAACCATACAATGTTTATTGAATTTGACAAGCACTTTGCTCTTATTAGGTCAGTCAATAAGTTCGTTCGCTTTAAAAGCATCATGGGATTCACTATGGTTTAGAATAAGATTTTGAACTTTTTGGCACTTTCCTTCGCTTTACTAATACATTATTCAGTCTGTCGCCAATTTTCGTAAAAATCAGACCCACATTAGTGTCCACAGAAAAGGAATTTCAATCGAATCTACCCAATCTGGAGCGATACAAACTAGTAGTGTTCACAGTGAATATACTATCAGTGTAAGGACTGCCCAATCTGGAGCGATACAAACTAGTAGTGTTCACAGTGAATATACTATCAGTGTAAGGACTGCCCAATCTGGAGCGATACAATCTAGTAGTGTTCACAGTGAATATACTATCAGTGTAAGGACTGCCCAATCTGGAGCGATACAAACTAGTAGTGTTCACAGTGAATATACTATCAGTGTAAGGACTGCCCAATCTGGAGCGATACAATCTAGTAGTGTTCACAGTGAATATACTATCAGTGTAAGGACTGCCCAATCTGGAGCGATACAAACTAGTAGTGTTCACAGTGAATATACTATCAGTGTAAGGACTGCCCAAAAATGGTTTAAAAAGTATAAAATTGGAGAAAGCAGAATTTATGACGAGCCACGTTTAGTACGTCCTGTTAATTTTAATAACGACGTTCATAAAACTCTTGTGAAATCAGAGCCACAAATAACTGTAGATCAGATGGCAGAAAGAATGGATTCATCTCATGAATTAAAAACCGTTCACGAATGGAGAATGTGACCAAAGTGCTGTTTTATCATGATAATGCTGGAATAACGATACGCCTAGAATAACGATACTAAAATTATTGAATTTATTTCAGACCTTTTACCAAATCCCGCTTACTTCCGGACATTATCCCAAGTAATTTCTCTCATTTCGTGCCTTACAAAATATTTTACTAGGAAAAAAGTTAAATTCTAAACAGGATGTAATATAAGAACTTTAATATTTATTGTTTGCATCAAAACCAATTTGAGGATTACAGGAAAGAAATTTAAAAGCTACCTGTAGGATTGGGAGAAATTTAGATAATGAAGGAAAATATATCATTAATTTAAATGTTAAATTTAATTTACACTATTTAAAAATGGGGTCTCCCATGGTCTAATGGTTAGCGCCTTGGATTCATAAGCGGGAGATTGTGGGTTCGATCCCCACCTCCGGCAGGAATTTTCTCATCTCAGGGCTCGTTGGGAAAATTCCTCGCTGTACCCTGGATGTCGGCGCTAATGATCAAGAAGTAGATGCGCCGTAAAAAAAACAAAAAAAAAAAAAAAAAAAAAAAAAAAAAAAAAAAAAAAAAAAAAAACTATTTAAAATGTTTAACGAGACTGAGATAGTTCGCCGCTGAGGTTATGCGAAGTCAAGGGATGGTTGGGATTCGGCTAGGAGATAAAAAAATCAGATCTTCAGGCGCAAATCTGTATTGGACGTTTCGGCTACACTTTTGCAGCCTTCTTCAGCTAAAAAATAAGTATACACAATTACAATAGAGAATAATCAACCAGTAAGGAGCCTTTTTAAACATTATGACAATAAAATAAGAACCATTTTTTTTAATGCACATTTGGTCTAGATAAATAGTTATTATGTAAAAAATTTGGTTGTCAGTAAGTTGTTTTTTGTTTTTTTTACGGCGCATTAACATCTAGGCCATAGTAAGTTTAACTATTCGCAAAGTTTCAAAGTAAAACAAAATGCAGATAAACATATCCAACAGCAAACAGGAAAACGAGCCGCATGAGCACATAAATAACATCATTTTCATTTTATATTATAAAAAAAAATATTTTGTTTTTATGTGAAAAAGTAACTTATAATATATATATGTGTGTGTGTAGATCCTAAGTTGAAAACTAAGATGTTGTAGGTAGTTGGTAACAGCTTATTAAGTCTTCAATGTATATTATAATATATGTGCGTGGGTGTGTGTAGATCCTAAGTTGAAAACTAAGATGTTGTAGGTAGTTGGTAACAGCTTATTAAGTCTTCAATGTATATTATAATATATGTGCGTGGGTGTGTGTAGATCCTAAGTTGAAAACTAAGATGTTGTAGGTAGTTGGTAACAGCTTATTAAGTCTTCAATGTATATTATAATATATGTGCGTGGGTGTGTGTAGATCCTAAGTTGAAAACTGAGATGTTGTAGGTAGTTGGTAACAGCTTATTAAGTCTTCAATAGTTTGTGTGTGTGTGTGTGTGTGTAGATCCTAAGTTGAAAACTAAGATGTTGTAGGTAGTTGGTAACAGCTTATTAAGTCTTCAATAGTTTGTGTGTGTGTGTGTGTGTGTGTGTGTGTGTGTAGATGCTAAGTTGAAAACTAAGATGTTGTAGGTAGTTGGTAACAGCTTATTAAGTCTTCAATGTATATTATAATATATGTGCGTGGGTGTGTGTAGATCCTAAGTTGAAAACTAAGATGTTGTAGGTAGTTGGTAACAGCTTATTAAGTCTTCAATAGTTTGTGTGTGTGTGTGTGTGTAGATGCTAAGTTGAAAACTAAGATGTTGTAGGTAGTTGGTAACAGCTTATTAAGTCTTCAATTTTTGTATCCAAAACAAAAATGTAATATAAAATACAAAACAATTGAAGGCTTAATGAGCTTTCACCAACTACATATATATGTGCATATATATATATATATATATATATATATATATATATATATATATATATATATATATATATATATATATATATATATGTAAATCAGGTGTCTGTCTGGTGTTTCTTATACAAATCCACACTGTTTGACGAAACTTGGCACAGAGGTAGGTCTTGATACGGAGAGTGTTATAGGCTAGACCAAAATCGTCTATCAGGTGTCTGTCTTTATTTTTGTTCCTTTTTCAAATCCACACCGTTCGACCTATTTTGACCAAAACTCAAACTGTTACAAATTTGCTTTATTAGATTTTAATATTACTTATATGGTTGCTAATTTATTTTTGCAGAAAGTAACAGTTACTAGCTGTTACTTTCTGCAAAAATAAATACAGTGAAATACAGGCATTTGTGCATGAAGATGTGACGTTTTTTTTCTCCTCATCCCTTGAATTCGTATTCAAAATGTTTTCTAGCAATCCTCACGGACATTCTGACCGACCCTATAAAATCCAATAATGTTTATCGAATAGTCCTTTATAAGTCTCAAGTAATGTGAAATATTTTATAATTTTGAAGCGTAAAGTGTTAAAACGCTGAAGCACATTACGAAGTGACAATTAATGTTTCCTGTATTGTAATTAAGGACAATATCCTCCATTCTTCGGCTAAAAGGAATGGCAAATTCATCTACAGGAATTAGGTCGGATAAATTGTGTTTGTTTTCGAAAGCAATAAATTAAATTGTTTTTCATGAATAAAAGACATAACCGTGGAATTTATTTCAGGCCGATATGAATTCTTCATTACCTAAGATTACATAATTCTGAGCTGTATTACTGGAGAATTATACAGATGTAATCTAGGAAGATTTGTTCTCAGCGATCCTCTCGAGTAGGTAATGTTCTTCGTATTCATCCTGTTACCCAATATATCAATGGATTTGTAAGAAAATGAGCTACTTGCTGAGTTATTTATTCCCTGCAATATTCGAGATAACTTCAGTCTTAGTCTCTAAAAGTCCGACCCGCAGGAACTGCTTCATCTTAGCGCGGTTCCGTTCTTACCTCAAGTGCAATTAGTGAAGGAATATAGTAGCTATCGGTAGGTATTAGCACCATTTTTCCCCCTTTATATCATCCAAACAGTTAAGAAATCGTGGGAAGTACGATGTAACCATTCAAAAGCTTACTAAATTCTCTAAAAAAAAGATTCTGAAGGAAATTTCGATGGGGCAATGTCAGTCGGAGAAGTAAGTGGTTAAAACTACGAAAGTGTTAGTTTTGTTATTTTAAACGGGTTTTTGTCACTGTTTACCTCACTTTTGTTTTTTAAGTTTATTTAACGGTGGAATGAGTATTTCATTAAAGCTGAGAAAATAAGAATCATATTGGTAATAGAGTTTTCCTAGAGTAAGCGTCGCGATGACGGGAGAGTCCCATCCGCTTAGAAGTCAGTTTCCATATGTGGCGCTTTAAGCTTCCTTCTTTTTGAGATTTTATTTTATATTATTAACGAAAGATCAAAACCTACCGATAGCTGCTACTATTCCTTTCTTAATCGCACTTCGGATAAGAACGGAACCGCGCTAAGATGATGCAGTTCCTGCGAATCGGACTTTTTTGTTTTTTAGAGCATTTAATAAGCTTTCTAATGGTATTCTTCCGTTTACCAAGATTCTCAACCTTTTTCGAGATATTAAGGAAAGTAAACAAAGTTACTAAAACTTTTTATATCTGTTAATAAAATATTTTATTCTAACCCTTCCTTAACTCCAAACGTAACCAAAATTTCAAAATATTAGTTTTGATGAAAGTAGAACATGCAGAAAATGTTTCAACTGAATCCCATGATTCTAAGTACCCAAACCAAAAACGGTATTCAAAAAATATTTTTCCAATTTTCTCGAAAACGGTTAAAGCTATCGCCTTGAAAATGGTTTCATTCGTTTTCCTAGCCCAGGAGTCATATAAAACGAGTACTTAGAACCTTATAAACTCAAAAAAGTAAGCGTTACGATTTTTTTGCGCGAATTTCGCCCCAAACGCCATCTTCCAGTAGGCGGATTTTGCTGGTTAACGAACTTGACCTTTCAAATTGGTCGAAGGATTTTTGTACCAAATTTCATCAAAATCGGACCATTCGTCTTCTATCTAGAGAGCGAACAGACAAATATATATATATATTTGTCTGTTCGCAAAAATATATATATATATATATATATATATTTGTCTGTTCGCAAAAAAAAAAAATATATATATATATATATATATATATATATATATATATATATATATAAATGAATATATACATATATATATATATATATATATATATATATATATATATATATATATATATACAAATTTGAACCACCGTTATTTTCGGTCTCTAGGGGTTCTGAAACGTGAAATTTTCTAGTTGGCACTTCCGGATTGTTTCATTGTATCAACCCTATAAGCGCTAAAAGTTATCTCTAAAAATTAAAAATAAAAAATCAGTCCCGTAACAGGCCCTAAGGGGCAGATACTATAGAGGTATCTGATTCATGACCATACGGCACACTAGGGAGATGGTGTGGTCAGTACTATGTTCCGGCCGCCTGATTTTCCCCTTGGCCGCTTCGACTGCTAGCACCCAAGGTACCCATTATTAAATTAATTAAAGGCTGGGTTGGCCTAGGGACGGTCAGGGAGGCCGAAATCATCCCATGAACTAAGACACTAGAAGAAAAAATCTTTAGTGCTTGCTCGGGATTTGAACTTAGGACCTCCAACTTATTAGTCCAGTGCTCTACCACTGAGCTAACCTCGCCACCTATCTCTAAAAAGTAACTTAAAAAACTTAACTAATTGTAGTTGTAAAATGTACGGCCCGGTAGCCGTGAGTATTAAGGCGTGAGCACTTAAGCCTCTGTGTAAAGAGTCTTGGGTTCGATTCCCACTATGAGATAGTGGATTTTATTTAAAAAAAAAAAGAAAAAAAAAAGAAAGAAAAGGCATCAGCCCTGTCTTGGCTAGAAAAGGGTGGTAACCTCTAGATAACCCATCCCAAAATTCTTAATTAATAATAATGGACCTTAAAATTTAAATAAATAAAATAAAATAGGCAAATGTTTAACCCCTTATTGATTCCTCACGTAATACAATTATTAGACTTTTCTTCTTCAACCCGTTCCCTCCCTCCCTCCATAGGGAGGAAAAACCACTCACGACGCAATCCGGAAATGCTGACTAGACAATTTAACTTTTCAGGGCCCATAAATCACGGAAATAACGGTGGTCCAGTAAGAGGCAACAAGGGGCCAGAGGGTCAGATCCTGTATATATATATATATATATATATATATATATATATATATATATATTATTCTTGTGAATGACCCAAAATATTTCTTAATACTAAAAATAACTCTGTAATGGAAGAAACCATGTTAAATCAACATTTATTTGCTCAAAAAAGAAAGCAATTATTTGTAAAAAACAAAAATGACAAAGATTTAAATCCAATAAATCGATATTTTACGTTTAATTATCACCCGCTTATAGCGAATAGGCTAAAAACAATTTGTAAAGGCATATGTAAAATTAGTTGTAAATATGAACACAAGATACAGAATATGTTTAGTAAGATTAAAGACAGGGTTAATGCATCAAACACAAAATATAATATCTATAAAATTAACTGCAACGACTGTAACAAATGTTATATTGGGGAATCTGCACAATTATTAGGTAAAAGAATTATACAACACGTAAAGAGCATTGACACACAGGGAAACGGTACCGCATTCACGGAGCATGCAATATCAAAAAAGCACTGTTTTGATTTTAAATAAGTTAAAATACTTAACAAAGAAAGAAACACGCTGAAAAGAAAAATTAAAGAAAATATTTATATTCTAAAAAATTCAAAAACAGCTGTTAATAAAAGGACCGATCTTAGAAACGTACATCAAATTTTCCATTCTGTAATAGATTAAGACCTAATTTTTGTAACGGACGGACTTTACAAATACCACATATCGATAAAGACGCGGCCATATTGGTAGGCTTAGGACAAGACTAGTATTACCCCTGCCTCCGTAGAAGGTACATGAGGAGACGAGAGGACTTCTTAGCAAGGTAGGACTTTTAAAAAATGTTTCTTAAAGTTATTTTAAAATCTGGACTTTTAAAAATCTTGTATATTTTAAATATGTTTAATATTGGGAGGTACAAAAATGGATTTGGTTGCAGAAGTGCCCCTGATGACGTGCGATTGAATTAAGCACGAAACATGTAGGGCAGAAAAAAAAAAATAAATAAATAAATAAATAAAGTGGTGTGACACAAGGAAGTACTACTTTTTCCCGACCCTAAGCCTAAAAGAACGAAACGCATTAAGATATATATATATATATATATATATATATATATATATATATATATATGCATGCATATTATAGAGTTTTTGTTTTTTTCTTCACGAAACATGGTATATAGCGTTCCATTATCAAACGATTGAACGAGTTCGTTAACCACCAAAATCGGACCACCGGGAGTGGTGTTTACCCCGGACCCAAAACACTAATTTGACCATGCCAGTCGTAGTTTTTCTTATATTTCAACGAAACTCGGTATTCGTTATGTTGATCTAAAGAGAGAAATACTTTGTAAAAATAAACTAAATCAGTTTATTAGGAGGGGGGTTTACTCCGGACCCACATTACGAATTCGCCACTACCAGCCGTGATTTTTGTTACATTTCAATGAAACTCGGTATTCGTGATGGTAATCAACAGAGAAGTGGGTTGTAAAAATAAACTAAATCGGGTTATTTGGTGGGGGGTTTACTCCTGACGTAAAGTACTAATATACTCATACCGGTCGTAATTTCTGCTGAATTGCAACGAAACGCGATATACGTCATGGGTAAATCATGAGAAAGAAGTGTTGTAAAAATCAGCTAAATCGGTCAATTGGAAAGGGGAGTTTACTTTGTAATATATTTCAATAGAATAGCCCGCCAGACGTAAGTTCGCTAGGTCGCCGAAAGGAGCGCTTTCTACCACTAGAGGGATTGTATCCTGTTCCTGCGTCAGATCAAAAGACGAAAATATGAAGTTTTTTGTATTTATTAAGTAGTGTAGTAGGTTTCATGTGTAAACATAATTCTGGAAGCAAATTAATTACAAAATTAATAATTGAACAGTTACTCATTGCAAAATTAAAAGAGAACTATTCATGTTTTTATTTTATTTATAATCCCTGGCCAAATCAGTCTATCAGAAGTTCCATTCCAATCTCCCAGGCCATCCAAATCCTTTGATAAATTCTCTATCCTCGCTCCAAAATCCACAAAATCCCCATAGAAGGCTGAAGCGGAGGTGGCCTAGAGACAATTTGCATTAACATCTGCAGTGCACAAAGTGTCTTATATTTTCATTTAAAATTCTTTACAGTTGATTCATTATTATTTTATATTATCTTTTTATTTATTTATTTATTTTTTCTTTAATGCATTACTATTGTGGGTTTTGTATTGTTCATATTCCCACATCAAGCCTCACAATGTCATTATAACTGAACCAGCAATATTACTGGAAATATGTTAACTCATATTGTTGTAATAATCAATAATAATAATAAAAAAAAAAAAAAAAATTTTATTTATAAAGGGATATCTTAAGCAAATTATTCTGGAAAGCAGTCTAAACTACCCAAATTTGGAGGAAAGTGTTTAGATATGCAGCTCCTGCGTGACGGGCTTTTTTAAAATATACTAGCTGTTACCCGGTGTGCCATGCTACACCTACTTTATATTAAATAGGTGTTACCGGGTGTGCCATGCTACACATGTTTCATATTAAATACCTGTTACCCAGCATGTCATGGTACTCCTACTTTATATTATATATTAAAATGAATGATTATATGACACTTGTTCAAATTATGAGAAAGTAAGTTTATAAGTTGAGAGCTCAGTTAAAAAAATTATTTTTCAAATTTTCACTGAATGTGGGGTGTAAAATAAATTAACCCTTATTTTAAAAAGTATACTGGAATCATGTAATTGTAGTACCACTTTAAAGAAAATCCTAACCAAACTACCAGTGTATAATTTTTTAAAGAAAATAATGTGTGGTCCATATATAAATATATATTAAAAAATAGCAACAAAATGAAGCATTTAATTAAGGTTATACTTACTTAGTTATAAGTTTTAATCTAGTATAACTGAAACTATTCTTTATTTGTATTGTTTTTGTTTTTTTAAATATAATATTAATATGTTATGTTCTATACCTTTTCATGTAATAATCTGTAACTAAGGTTTTTCTTTCTATGATTGAAAAAGTAATTGATGCAGGATTTACGTTAATTGAGCCAAAAGGAAAGTATTAAAAACTTTTTGTTCCAAATAAACTTTCACATTTTGTTGTTGACATTTTCCATTATATTGAAGCTTCTCTTTCAAATCTTAAGGTTTATGAGCTCTTCTTTAAGGATAGCCCTTTTGTCATAGGAAATAGGGGTATCTAAGAAAAACAAATTTAGATATTTTTGTTGCAGCTATAGACAACAATGAATTAAAGCTATTTGGGAATTTCAATAAGGACTTATACTAAATAAATTAAAGGGGGATTAATTTGATTTGGCGAGGGGTCGAGGTTAGCTCAGTGGTAGAGCACTGGACTAATAAACTGGAGCACCTGAGATCGAATCTCGAGCAAACAATAAAGATTTTTTCTTCTAATGTCTTCGTTCTTGGGTTGAATTTGGCCTCACTGGCAGTCCCTACGCCAACCCAGCCTTTAATAAATTTACCAATGGATACCCTGGGTGCTAATGGCTTGAGGTGTCGAAGCAGCCTAGGGGAAAATCAGGCGGCTGGAGCATAGTACTGACCACACTATCTCCCTAGTGTGCTGTACAGTCATGAATCAGATTCCTCTATAGTATCTGCCACTTAGGGTCCTCGTGGCCTTTCTTTTTCTTTTTTTTTTTTTTTGATTTTGCAACAATATTGTGCTCAAATTGCAAGCGTATTTAAATAATGGAGTAGTCAGAGGATATAAATATCTCAGACAAAAGAAAGCAGATATAAAAATATAATAAAACTGCTGGGTGTAAATATGTCAATAATAAAGAGGCTTGGCATATTTAGATTAATAGAAAATTGCATGGAAAATTCAATTCACCTGGGGGGGGGGGATAAATGAAAGAATTCATTTTAATAAGAAGGAAATAGTTTAAAGACAATTCCATAACAGCAAATTAAAATGATATAAATTTAAATATTAAAAGTGAAATTAAGTTAGGCTTGCGATGGACAAAACATTATGAAACAATAAAAATGATATAAAACTTTATATTATATATTAAAATGAATGATTATATGACACTTGTTCAAATTATGAGAAAGTAAGTTTATAAGTTGAGAGCTCAGTTAAAAAATTGTTTTTTCAAATTATCACTGAATGTGGGGTGGAAAATAAATTAAACCTTATTTTAAAAAGTATACTGGAATCATGTAATTGTAGTACCACTTTAAAGAAAATCCTAACCAAACTACGTGTTTATAATTTTTTAAAGAAAATAATGTGTGGTCCATATATAAATATATATTAAAAAATAGCAACAAAATGAAGCATTTAATTAAGGTCATTCTTACTTAGTTATAAGTTTTAATCTAGTATAACTGAAACTATTCTTTATTTGTATTGTTTTTGTTTTTTTAAATATAATATTAATAATGATGATTAGATAGTTAGCCGTCGAGGTGATAAGCAAAGATGGAACGGTTGGGATTCGGCTAAATAAACCTCAATATGATTTTGTTTTAAAAAATCTATATTTCGGACGTTTTGTCTACTGATTGGTAGCCTTCGTCAGCTAAAATGACAAAAAAAGAAATTAATACAGAAACCAAAAAAAGTTTATAATTGTGATAGGTAACAGAACTAAAAATACAATTAACTTATAAAAGAACATATCGTCTTAAATTCTTAGAATGAAAAAGTAAATAGGTACAATAATTGATTTTAATAGTAATTAGTAACATTAATTGATTTTACAAAGAAATATGAAACTACATACCAACGACAAATATAGTAGCTAGTAGGAGGTATATATATACAAATATAGTAGCTAGGTTAGTATCTTATTTCTTTGTAAAATTAATTAATGTTACTATTAGCTACTATATTTGTCATTGGTATGTAGTCTCATATTTCTTTGTAAAATCAATTAATGTTACTAATTACTATTAAAATCAATTATTGTACCTATTTACTTTTTCATTCTACTCATTCTAAGAATTTAAGACGATATGTTCTTTTATATCTTAATTGTATTTTTAGTTCTGTTACCTATCACAATTATAAACTTTTTTTGGTTTCTGTATTAATTTCTTTTTTTGTCATTTTAGCTGACGAAGGCTACCAATCAGTAGCCAAAACATCCGAAATATAGATTTTTTAAAACAAAATCATATTGAGGTTTATTTATCCGAATCCCAACCATTCCATCTTTACTTATAATATTAATATGTTATGTTCCATACCTTTTCATGTAATAATCTGTAACTAAGGTTTTTCTTTCTATGATTGAAAAAGTAATTGATGCAGGATTTATATTAATTGAGCCAAAAGGAAAGTATTAAAAACTTTTTGTTCCAAATAAACTTTCACATTTTGTTGTTGACATTTTCCGTTATATTAAAGCTTCTCTTTCAATTCTTAAGGTTTATGAGCTCTTCTTTAAGGATAGCCCTTTTGTCATAGGAAATAGGGCTATCTAAGAAAAACAAATTTAGATATTTTTGTTGCAGCTATAGACAACAATGAATTAAAGCTATTTGGGAATTTCAATAAGGACTTATACTAAATAAATTAATGGGGGATTAATTTGATTTGGCGAGGGGTCGAGGTTAGCTCAGTGGTAGAGCACTGGACTAATAAACTGGAGCACCTGAGATCGAATCTCGAGCAAACAATAAAGATTTTTTCTTCTAATGTCTTCGTTCTTGGGTTGAATTTGGCTTCACTGGCAGTCCCTAGGCCAACCCAGCCATTAATAAATTTACCAATGGATACCCTGGGTGCTAATGGCTTGAGGTGTCGAAGCAGCCTAGGGGAAAATCAGGCGGTTGGAGCATAGTACTCACCACACTATCTCCCTAGTGTGCTGTACAGTCATGAATCCTATTCCTCTATAGTATCTGCCACTTAGGGTCCTCGTGGCCTTTTTTTTTTTTTTTTTTTTTTTTTTTTTTTGATTTTGCAACAATATTGCGCTCAAATTGCAAGCGTATTTAAATAATGGAGTAGTCAGAGGATATAAATATCTTAGACAAAAGAAAGCAGATATAAAAATGTAATAAAACTGCAGGGTGTAAATATGTCAATAATAAAGAGGCTTGGCATATTTAGATTAATAGAAAATTGCATGGAAAATTCAATTCACCTGGGGGGGGGATAAATGAAAGAATTCATTTTAATAAGAAGGAAATGTTTTAAAGACAATTCCATGACAGCAAATCAAAATGATATAAATTTAAATATTAAAAGTGAAATTAAGTTAGGCTTGCGATGGACAAAACGTTATGAAACAATAAAAATGATATAAAACTCCATGGTTGCTGCCTTCTCCTTAATGGAACATATTTTTTTAAAGGTTCTAAGATTGAGGGCTTAGAGGAATAATTTATGATAATAAAGTAAATATTTTTGGTACAAATCTAGAAGAGAATGTAATTGATTCCTTCTGCAAGTTATTCATAATGGGTATTACTACCATATTTTTTAAAATTAAATGTGCCTTTTGACCCTTTTTATAATTAAAATTGTTGAGATAAGAAATTATTTAAAAGTAGTAAAAGTGTGGGAGATTCATAAAAGCATGTCAATTTCATATCCATTTATTACACACACAAACAGCAAGATGTACATCACTTTACATTATAAATTGTATAACCGACAAAAATGTTCCTCCCTAAGGCAGGAAGTATGAACAATATATGAAATATAAAATATCAAATTTAACATATTTCTGAAATGTTTCTTTATACAATGAGTTTTTAAGCATGTCTCCAATATATTCATTTGACTCAAATGTTAGACAACTCCATTTTTTTCAATTGAAAAAAAATGGAGTTGTCCAACTTTGATACCAATCTCCTCAAATATACACTTCCGAATTGATTTTACCATTTAAGAATGCAGTCTCTATGTCCAACTGTTCAACATTTTGCATTTACAACTTTCTTATTTTCAACTAAATCCCAAGTGTTATTTTGTTTAAAACTATACATTTGTATTTATCCAAGGTTTTCATCTAAAAACAAATCAAGTCCGGTTCCTTTTCTTCATTAAAATTTTTCATCAGTTCCCACTAACCTAACTATTAACTAATCATCATCAACATGCATAGTGACTATGATTTTATT
This sequence comes from Gonocerus acuteangulatus, assembly GCA_946811695.1. NCBI lineage: Eukaryota > Metazoa > Arthropoda > Insecta > Hemiptera > Coreidae > Gonocerus > Gonocerus acuteangulatus. The sequence continues at coordinate 11,350,867 of OX328123.1, read as the reverse complement.
ATTCAAAAGTACTCCCAAGCTTCACTATAACGGATTAAAATGCAAATATTCACCTTCTTACCCCATTTAAGTCGTTATTTGTTCTGGTTTCTTAAGAACAACTTTACTACCATATAAACGTAACTTAGAAACATCTGGTTTCTTTCCAAATATATTTTATAGGATGTTTTATTCTCAATGGTTTTAGCTAAAGTGCGATTTTTCAAATAAGTTGCTCCACAAACAATTTTTGGCCAAAACTTTTTTACAACAATAGATTCTGCCAGTAAACAATGACATATATTCATAATTGTTCTAAAAAATTGGTCAGCAGTTCCCTTTAATTTGTGAATATATGAGGGCATGGATTAATTTAGGTACTCTTATTCTTTGTAAAAGCATAAATCATACTATTTAAATATTCCTTACCATTGTCACATCTCATAATTTTAATTCTCTTATTGGTTAATTTTCCAAGCAATTAAACACTTCTATATTCTATATTAACACCATGTATGGCATAACTAAAAGATGAAAATAGACAAACAAAGGTTAAAACTGAAATGTTTTAAAACACAGTTTTAACGAAATGTTTCGAAAAAGATTTGTTAAAAACATAAACCGTTTAAATGTATTTGCAAGCTTTTACTAAGCAAATGCATGTGATAAAACGGAGGCATAAATTAATTATTAAAGGAATAGTTTTTAATAAGCAATAAAATAGCATAGTAACAAAAATAGTAAACAAAGGGAATGGAAGTTAAACTTATAGTTCTACTTACTTGACTTACTTAAGGCTATAAGATAAATGAAAACACCAAACTTAAAAAAGTTTGATACAGACACTTTTGCAAACTTTATGAAGTTTGATTAACGCACGTTTGAAAACTTAAAAAGTTTGCAGACACTTAAAAAAGTTTCATGAAACTTAAAAAGTTAGATGTATGAATGTTAGATATAAACACTAAGGCTAAAAAAAGAAAAAAATTTCAAGCTTAAAACGTAAATATTTTAGAGCGAAAAATGGCTTCTAAGCCCAGTGTTGTCCTACAGAAATAAATTTATGTTATACGATATATTTACTTTTTATTACTTTAAGATAGACTTAAAAGACTAAAAGGTAGGCTTAAAAAATGTTCAAACTTAAAAAAGTTCAAAGTTAAAAAAGTTTGATACACACGTTTGCAAACGTAATGTAATTTAAATTGTAATTTCTAATTAAACAAACAAAGGTTAAAACTGAAATGTTTTAGAACAAAGTTTTAACGAAATGTTTCAAAAAAGATTTGTTAAAAACTTAAACCGTTTAAATGTATTTGCAAGCTTAATTCTGTCGCAAAACTGAATAACATCTAGGAGCCCAGTGTTGTCTTACTTGATATATACTTCTTAAACAGAAATATGATTTTTCTCCAAATTCTGAGAATATAAGGCTATTTTGAGAATAGGTAAAACTTTAAAAGAAGTTAAAATAGAACTCTAAAAATAAGTATAACTTAAAAAAAAGTAAAACAAAAACAAAAAGAAAGTAAAACTTAAAAAAAAGAAGAGTTTTGTTGGCTTGCTAATTTCCATCTATATTGCCGTTCTTCTTTGAAGAAGTTGCAACACTGGAAGAAAATGGCTATTTCGGAGAATTTACTCCTTCATAAATGACATTTTCGAAGGCGTAACTCCCGAACTGTGAATCCTAGAGGATTTTGAGCTAGACTACGAGATTTCCCGGATCAAGACGTATCTATGTGCGAAGTTTGGTCAATATCAGACAAACGGTGTGGATTTGTATAAGGAACAAACAGACAAACAGACAAACAGAAAAACAGACAAACAGACAGACACGTGATTTTTATATATATAGATTTATAGACAGGAACATTTTTAGGATTCCTTAGTTTTGAGATTTCATTTTACATTTTTACATCTTTTTACACTTTTCATGAAAGAATAAGACAAAAAATTCTAAGCTTTCCAAATTACACTTGGAAACGCGCTAAGATGAAACAGTTCCGTCTAGCCGCACTTATTTTTTTCGTGTTAATTTCGCTTTGTTATTGTGATCTTCACCTTGAGGAACTAAAAATATCTTATCTTCAGTGAGTTTCTCTCCTATAATATAATATTACTTCGGGTCTTTTTGCGAAGACCCCATCCAGTTACTTTTGAAGTAGCAGCAGTGACTTTATCTGTGATTCAGCGCAAACGCATTACTCCTTTGCCTTCCCATTGGAGGATTCCGATGAGCAGTTGTATTGGTTCTTGCTGGGAGTAAAGTAACCTTCAACATTGAAATAGCGTTTGTTTTTGAAAAAGCTCTGTTTATGTTAGTGAGAAAAATGGGTCTTCACAATTAGTTCGCGATGTTCCTGACAAATAAAAAGAGATTGGTTTCTTACTCGCAAAAATTAATAAGATTCTATTAATTTTAACGCGCTGGATTGACTAGAGTCGCTAAAATTAATAAAATTCTATTAATTTTAGCGAGTTGGATTGACTAGAGTTTTGATATCTTCTTGAGCGAGCGGAAACGCATAGCACGTACGCCCATAATGCTAAATAAATGTAAAATATCCAAAAAGAGAGTGAGAGAGAGAAAAGGAATAAAATATGTGTTTACAAATATTATTGTTTATGTTATCCTTCATAACCTGCAAAACAGTTAACTTTAATGCTTAATAACTTTTTTCGTAGTTGAGAGAATTCATTTTGATCATATTAACCTTTTTATTAATAAATATTGCTTTCAATTATCTAATATGGTTTATAACCGTAGATAACGAGTCACGTAGTAATAGATAACCAGCAAAGAACCTGTAAGATAATCAGTAAGCTTATCAGCGAGTACGAGTACCTGTTATAAATCACTACTGCTACTTCAAAAGTAACTGGATGTGGTCTTCGCAAAAATACCCATTACTTCTTAACGAAGCTCTCTTAAACATTTTGCTACAAAAATAGGCATTTCGCTTTGCCCTAAATAGATGGCTCTTCATATGATTTATAAGTGTAAAATAGGCATTTCGCTTTGCCCTAAATAGATGGCTCTTCATATGATTTATAAGTGTAAAATAGGCATTTCGCTTTGCCCTAAATAGATGGCTCTTCATATGATTTATAAGTGTAAAATAGGCATTTCGCTTTGCCCTAAATAGATGGCTCTTCATATGATTTATAAGTGTAAAATAGGCATTTCGCTTTGCCCTAAATAGATGGCTCTTCATATGATTTATAAGTGTAAAATTTCCTTTCCAATACAGCCTTAACTCTATTTCATAGTAATTTATTCTCAATTTTCTTTATTCCAAATTTTTAATTGTTATTTTATTTTAGAGGGTATTCTAGATGGTGTTTTATGTATTTTTAACAAAAAAAATTCTATGGAATACTCAAAACCATATCCTCTTTTAGAAAATACAAGTACCCTATTTTTCCATCTTCAAAAATATCATTATATGTATACTACATAGCAGTGTTGGGCATTATTCGAATAAAGTATTATTCGAATGATTATTCAAATACATTTTTAGTGAATGATGAATAATTCACTGAATTATCTTATTCGCACGGTACATCGTGAATTATTCATTATTCGTTATTCGTTATTATTTATTTCTTGTTGGTTTACTCATTAATCCTACTCAAACACACACACACACACACACACACACACATATACATATATATATATATATATATATATATATATATATATATATATATATATATATATATATATATTTCCGTCTGCAAACATCATAATAAATCTATCATTATTCACTAAAATATGTTTATTCTGATTGATCGTTCGAATAATTTGTGAATAAAACATAAACTTCATTCACAGAATAACGAATAATGAATAAAAGTAATTATTCTTCATTCATGAATGAAATAATACATTTATTCATTAATCTTTATTCATCATTCTGAATAATTTTTGCCCAACACTGCTACATAGCTAAGATGTTAATTTTGTTTTGTATGCTTTAATTCCAAAACTATATTCCACTGATATAATAAAAATATTAAAAAATTATTTACTGTTGGTTTAATCTATATCGGCAAACACTATCAGGTGTTCAGCAGAATTACACTGCTGTTTGTAATCTACTCAGGATTAATATTGCCTTCCTATTACACAAAATACCTGATTAGATAAATTAAATATGATGAAATAAAAAGAGATTGTGTAATCCTTGATTGCATAGATTGAGGTAATGGGATTATTTTTTTTTTTATAAGCTATACACATTATTTACTTGGGAAATAATGCAGATTATTATTTGTGTTGACCAGGATAAAAATTGTTCGTTTATATTAACTGTAGGCTTTACTATATTCCCTATGATGACATCAATGCTACATTTCTTTAATGTGGTTATTTAATGGACTTCTCTGAGTTATATGTTAATATCGTCTTTTAGCACGGTTCCTACCTCCCTCCATAGGGATAAAACCCGCTCTTGAGGTTGAGCTCATGATGCAATCTGGAAGTGCCGACTAGAAACTTTTCAGAACTCATAGATCATTGGTGGTTCAAATTTGTTTTTATATATATATATATATATATATATATATATATATATATATATATATATATATATATATATATATATATATGTACAGGGTGTCTACTGCACGAAAAAGTCACGAAAGTCATGAAAATGTCACGAAATTGAAAATAGGGCACGAAAAAGTCATGAATTTTGAAACCAAGCCACGAAATTTCAGTTCTTACCGCAGTGTAACGTAATCCCGGTACTTCGGCGCATTTTTAATTCTCGCCGTTTTTGTATGCATTTACAAATCAATTATTCATTTTTTAAATAAATGCAGACTTAAATATTGAAATTCTACACACAGGGCCAATTTCAAGCCAATAGTTAGGTAAGGCTTTTTCATTTTGATTGAAATTATTTTCTTCTTAATGAGCATGAAATTTGCTTTTCAAATCATTAAAATGACACGAAAAAGTCCCGAAATTGGCTTTTACAAAAGTAGTAGACGCCCTGATATTTATATATATATTTGTCTGTTCGCTCTTTAGCTGCCTCAGAATTGGGCCGAGTTCAATGAAATGTGGTGTGATACAAAAATATTTTGTGTCGTTTGAAAAGTCAAGTTTTTTAACCAGGAAATTCCTTCCACCAGAACATGATTTTATAATTATGTTTTATTTTCTTATCAACAATTTTCTTATGAACTCCGGGCTATCTATAGGTTGCCTCTCTTTTATATTGCTGTCAGCTGGTGATCGGTCACCCATTCAGGTAGTTCAGGACCACATTCGCTGCCGCCCTCTTTATTTAAATGTGCCACTTTGTCTTTGGTTTTTTTTTTTTTTCAAATTTATTCTGTGTTGTTTATTCAAATTCATCAGAAAATCTATTTAAAAAGTTTATGCTTGATAATATCCCCAAAATATTACTTTTTTTCTTACTCCGTATATGCTCCGGACCGAATGTTCGGTGATCATCGGAAACCGGTGTACTCGACTTGGCTATGGCCGTTGGTTCTTATATCCTAGAATTTTTTTCTTTTTTTAATCAATGTTGAAAATACTACTTACACACGGTATTATTAAAATGTAATAGAATGACTGTAATATTATATAAGACTCTTATTACCTTTCGTTCGTATAAAAAAAAAAAAAATAAAAAAAAAAAAAAATAACTTTGTCAAGAGTAAAGGCTACTTGAAATGGCTCAAGTGTGATGTATGATATAATTTTCGAACATGTGTTGAATATATCTTAGAAAACTCTCTTAAATATTTATCTGAGGATATCTTAAAGTGTAAATCAAATACAAAACCGGTCAAGTGATCATAATAACAGTAGGTATATGAATTTCAAACCTTTCGCCAACTTGCCGGGTGATATCTATTGCAGAAAAAACTGTTCGGCTCGCAGAATGTTTATCAGCCTGTTAAAAACTAAGGCCAACAGACTTTTAAAAAAAAAAATCAAAAACACGAAACTGACAGTTTTAGGCACTTATAAATCCGATTGATATCGTCCACTCGACATTTACTTCAAAAACCGTTTTGTAGAAAGTTCAATAAGCTTTCGAATGTTCATGTTCGAGTTACAACGATTTCCCAACCGTTTTCGTGATATTTAAGAAAATATATGACTTTCCATACCTGTTAATTTTTATTTTTTTTTATTTTTTATTTATTGATTTTTTTTTTTTATTTATTTATTTATTTTTTTTACGGCACATCAACATAAATCTTGGCCATTAGCGCCGACGTCCAGGGTGCAGCCAGGAATTTTCTCAGCGAGCCCTGAGATGAGAAAATTTCTGGCGCCGGTGGGGATCGAACCCGCCATCTCCCGCTTATGAATCTAGCGCGCTAGACACTTGACCACGGGAGACCCCCCATACCTGTTAATATAATTTATTTTCTCCTATTGGTTGCGTTTGAGTCCAAACGCAACCAATATTTAGATATCCTCGTTTAAATGGATATCAAACGTCTGGAAAAATTCTCAACTGAATCAATTGTTTCTGAATACCCAAACTAAAATTAGTTAGAAAAACTAGTTTTATCCATTTTTCTCAAAAACGGTTACAGATGTGGCCTTGAAAATGGTTTCATCCGTTTTTCTAAGTTACAGAACTTATACCAAGTTTACCTGGAAGCCTATAAATAAAACCGTGTTCCGGTGTACGGATTCTGCTAATTAAGGAACTTGACCTTTGAAATTAGACAAAGTGTTTTTGTAGCTAATTTCATCAAAATCGGCCCATTTTTGAGTTTCTGAGAGAGCTAACAGACAATTATATATATATATATATATATATATATATATATATATATATATATATATATATATATATATATATATATATATTTATCGTTTCCACCACAAAAATGTAATATATAATACAAAACTATTGAAGACTTAATAAGCTGTTACCAACTACCTTGAACATCTCAGTTTTCAACTTAGGATCTACAACATATAACAACACAGATGGAGCTTACCAACAGCAGTATCCATGGAGAATATTCCAAAATAGTAATACTGACAATTGGAATGAAAAGGGCTTATAGCCGAAACGTTTCCACAACAAAAATGTAATTAAGGGTGCGTTTACATCTGACACTTCTCGCAGGAAATATATGTCAGTTGTCGGATAGATATTCTCTTGAAGGTTTACATACTGACAGAAATAGCTAGACATTTATGTCATGGATATGTATAGGACAGTTCTGGATTTGTTCTAATTTGCGATAAATTCACCAAAAGCACAAATAATCAGTGTTTACATCTGTTGGTATAGAAGTGTCGACAATACAGCTAGTAGCCAAGATATTTATCTCTGAAATTAAATTCTTCTCGTAAAAATCTGTGTTTACACCTGGCGGTATAGAAGTGTCGACACTTATAGTTCGTGATAGAAATATATATCTCAGACATAAGTTGCTCATGGTTTACACTAGTCGCAATTTCTGTCTGATATAAATTTCCTGCAATAACTAGCAAGTGTAAACCCACCCTAAAATACAAAACGATTGAAGACTTAATAAGCTGTTACAAACTACCTAGAACCTAAATATATATATATATATATATATATATATATATATATATATATATATATATATTTATAGACATACACAAATCTGTAGGTTATGAAGCACTTTCTTGTCGGTACTTCCGGATTGTGTCATGAGGTCAACCTCATAAGCGGGTTTCCTCCCTATGGATGGAGGGAGGAACCGCGCTAAAACTCATTGGTTTGATACTAAAATAATGCAGTTTTTTATTCGACCAATTCGTTCCAGATGGCTTATTATTCATGCAATTACAATATATTTTGTAGGTTAGGAAATCGAAAGTATGAATGAAAATGAATGAATGAAAAGTTTTATTCTTATTCCGGGACAGAAGTCCCATAGGAATAATTTTGAAATTACAAAATAATTTTGAATTTTACGTATAAACTTAAAAACTTATAAATGCTATCAGTATCAGTATATAGTGTACAGCTTCAATATAGACTAGGGGTTGGGTAAAACTTGGAGGGATAGAAGGTGGTGGAAGAGTCGGGATTTAAAGGTTGCAAGGTTGGTAGAATGGCGGACAGACAGAGGTAAGGAATTCCATAGCGAGGTGGCACGGGTGACGAATGATTTTTCGAATATTGCTGTTCGGTGGGAAGGAATATAAAGATCGGAAGGACGAGATCGGGTGTTACGGGAGTGAACCGAGGATTTAAATTTAAGAAGTTGAAAAATATAAGAAGGTCTACGGGATTGAATTAGTAGTAGATCGAACAAAGAACGTCGAAGGACGTTCACAATCGTAAAACATTTTTCTTTAAGTGTTTTAATTAATTTCAAGGATAAATACCATTTTCGTAGCAAATTTACTTAAATAACTATCTCGAATATGCTCATAAAATTAAAAATAACGACAATAAATTAATAACCTTTACTTAAAATTACACTGGATTGCTTAAGATTTTTTGATTTATATGCTCGACTGGGTTAACCAGTAAATTCTTCGCCTCACAAAAGTACACATGTGATATTTTTAAAAAACACTTGTGTAATTATGTTCACATTTTTCCTCAAGCGAAAGATTACACAGTATGATCTCTCTGTACATAGTGGTTGAGTAGGGTCAACTCAGAAATCTGATGTTGCTCAGAATTGTATCATAGATAAAACGTGTCTTTTGGATAACAAAAAAAAATCCATTTCACAGGTTTTGGGGATTTTTAGTTGATAGTAGAACGATTCATTAGGTAATTAAAGATGGAATAGTTGGAATTCGGCTAAAGAAACCTCAATACGAGTTTTGTTTAAAAAAATCTATATTTATGACGTTTCGGCTACTCATTGGTAGCCTTCGTCAGCTAAAATGACAAAAAAAAAACAGAAATTAATTCAGAAAAAAAAGTTTATAATTGAGATAAGTAACAGATCTATTAATACAATTAACTTATTATAAAAGAACAATTTGTTGTTGTGTTAAATTATTAGAATGAGTTCTAGAAAATCAATAGAAACATAACAAAAAAAAAGAAGAAAAAAGGCTATTTTATTAAAGTGTATATAAGTAAATAGCCTTTTTTTCTTCTTCTTTTTTTTTTTTTTTTTTTTTTTTTGTTATGTTTCTATTGATTTTCTAGAACTCATTCTAATAATTTAACACAACAACAAATTGTTCTTTTATAATAAGTTAATTGTATTAATAGATCTGTTACTTATCTCAATTATAAACTTTTTTTTTCTGTATTAATTTCTGTTTTCTTGTCACTTGGTAGCCTTCGTCAACCAATGAGTAGCCGAAACGTCCTAAATATAGATTTTTTTAACAAAAATCTTATTGAGGTTTCTTTAGCCGAATCCCAACCATTCCATCTTTACTTATCACCTCGACGGCTAACTATCTAATCTTCATGATTCATTTGGTAGAAATGATATTTTATTATATGGAGAAGATTGGTGTCAATTCAGAAAAGTCCGACTCGCAGGAACTGCGTCATCTTAGCGAGGTTCCGTTCGGATCTCTAATGCTATTAGTAAAGGAATAATAGCAGTTATTGGTGGGGTTTGATCTTCCGTGAAAAATATAAAATAAAATCTCGAAGGGAAAATAGATTTAAGGCGCGACAACAGGAAACTGACACTATCATGGCGACTTCCCCCACCTTCTCAACGTTCGCTCTTGGAAACACTATAACAACGTTTCACATTTTCATACCAGTCAAATACTCGTTTTACTCTTACATGCAATTAAAATAAGCAACAATCAATTAAAACTTTAGGCAAACAGATACAGAAACCCGTTCAAAATAGAAAAATTAACAATTTCAAAGTTTTAAGTCCTTATTTCTCCCCTTGACATCGCCCCGTCGAAAATTACATCAAAACCCTTTTTTGTAGGGAATTCAGTACTCTTTCGAATGTTCACGTTCCTTTTACCACGATTTTCCAACCGTTTTTGATTTTTTTTTTTTTTTTTAAATTATGCGAAAATCCCAAAAACATTTTAATCCTGTTGAATGAAATTATTTTTTTTCTAGTACTTCCTTAACTCCGAACGGTACCAACATTTAATTATCTTAGATTAGATGGATGTCTGGAACAAGTTTCAACTGAATCAATCGTTTCCGAATACCCAAACTGAAAATTAGTTCAAGTTTTCTCCTAATTGATAACATATATCGCTTTGAAAATGGTTTCATTCGTTTCCCTTTGTCAATGAACCTATAAAACAAGTACTTGCAAACATATGAACTTGAAAACGTCCTTTAATTATTTTTTTTTATTTTTTTTTTTTGTTTTATTCTCCAGACAAATAACATACATCGGAACCTGTGACAAAATAAACACCCGGAATATAAGACAAAATAAATGACACGAATGTTTGTGAGATTTGGGCCGCCATTAATGCACCACGGAGGTCATTATGGGATATGAATGAATGTTACATCATTCATATTCCATTAGCAGAATGTAATTAACACTAAAACGGTCGACAAACATGTTTTCCTTCTTGTAATTAGGCTTTCAATAAAACTGATAATTTTACTTTATTCTGTAATTAATTTTATATTTGCAGAAGCTAATTTACTTTTATATTTGTTGAGCGTTGTGCGACATTAAAATGTATTCGTTAATATCTTTCAACCCATATATGTGTGTGTGTATAAATAAATATTTCGTCCCACATTTTGTCATTATGTTTTTAATGGAATAAAAAAATCAGAAAGCTACTGACTTAAAAGGAAAAGGTAAAAAAACTAAAAACACTCTTCTATCAAATATAAGAACTTAGCTTCGTTTTATATATATATATATATATATATATATATATATATATATATGTGTGTGTGTGTGTGTGTCTGTGTGTGTGTGTGTGTCAAATACCACTAACTCACTGACATATCATTGCATGGCCACGCCCTGCAAAGAAAGGTTTTTTCGATATTCAAATTTTTAAGTATTTTTAGAGGGGTTTGACTTTTTAATTGGTTTTAAAGAAAGGCAGCATGCGTTGCTAGGACGATAACAGGTCAGCTGTTACCGTATTGTATTTATTTCTTAATATTATTTCTCTTTGAGCTTCATTTTAACTATGATGGCAGTCCTAGAATTACAAGAAATAAACTGTGATTTTGTCCCCCATAGAGTTTATGCTATAGCTGGTGATGGTCTATCCGAGGTAATAATATCCCGAACCCTTGCACAGCCTCCTCACCCATCAGCATCACCAGTCAGAACACTTCTTCGCAATGCTCGCAAATATAATGGGTGTTTCCATATGACATTTTGTGAATATACATTTTTAAAATTTTACGTCCATTTTTTATTAACAACGATTTTTAACCTCTGCTGGTAAAACTGCTGTTACTGGTAACCTATAGATGACAGGTTATCTCCAGGTTATCTGTTTCTTGATACTGAGCGCCCCAGTGTCAAGAAACATTGTACTTTGATTTCTTATTAATTGATTTATACTGATAGTATGACGGGAACCGTGCTATAATAAACTGCACAAAATTATGTTGTAGTGTTAACTTTGATGATAAATTATTATGCTTTAGGACGAAGTACGGGTAGTCAGCTAGTGTGTGTGTGTATATATATATATATATATATATATATATATATATATATATATATATATATATTATAAACATACATTAAAACCTGGTTAACCCGGAGCAGTTTTGAAAACGAAATTATGTTGCTCAGAGTAATAACTAAAGACTTATTTTATTGACGATAAGTTATGCGATTTTTCCTGGGTTAACGTTCGCAAGTTTTCCTAGGTTAATGTACGCGAGTTTTCCTAGGTTAATGTGCGCGAGTTTTCCTAGGCTAATGTACGCGAGTTTTCCTAGGCTAATGTACGCGAGTTTTCCTAGGCTAATGTACGCGAGTTTTCCTAGGCTAGTGTACGCGAGTTTTCCTTGCGTAACGGTCGAGGTACAGTATCGTTTTGCTGTTTCGTTTGCTCGTTGGCGATTTAGAAGAAAAGTAATAACATTGTTTTGACTATGAATAAATGGATGGAAACATTTACAAGAATTGATAAGGGAGAATCATTAAAGAACAATGCTGCTGAGTTTCCAGTAGGACCGTAGCCGATTGGAAAAAATAACAGAAAACGCATTGAAGACTTTTGTTTCAAGATTTTTGAAGTCGAAATCCTTTATTGACCAAGTGTTTGAGAAGGCAGCCAAATTACAGACTAGCACCTCTGAGACGCAAGAGTTCGCCATCTGCCCTAGCTATGGGGATAGCCTGAAAGTAGTTGGCCTAGGCTATAGTAAGCCAGAAGGATATCTATAGTATTGGCATATTGCCAATTCTGAAAGATCGTGTCACCTGTCTGTTCTTTCTTTCTATTCAAGGTTCATGTGTCTATACTAGCTTCCTTCGGTTTTAATTTATTTCATGCCTTCTTTTAAGATTCCGATTACGGATTGATATACAACCAAAGAAATATCTTATTGTTCCTTTAACCCATTTCGTCCCAAAGTTGCGTAAACGCAACATTTCTTTCACGATTTTTTCTCATGCAAATAAATATTTTAATTTAGTTTGAATACAGTAGGACCTCCATTATCCGGGGTTTTGACGGGGAGGGTGGTCCACGGATAATCGAAAAACCAGTAGGGGATTCATAGAAAGACGTAAAAACGTTTCAGTTCCAAGAATATGAAATAAATTGAGATGCTTCCAGAAATATGGAATCATCAAATTCTTCCGAAAACAGCCCTGTTTTTTTCCATTCTTTAGTTTATAATGTACGTAATTAATTCAAATTCATATTTATGTACAAAATCGTCATTACATACATACAAATATTTAATATTTAAAGAAGGAATTAAAATAAAAATTCGCCCATCGAGACCCCGGTTAATTGGAATCCCGGATAATAGAGTCCCGGATAATAGAGCCCCGGATAATAGAGTCCCGGATAATAGAGTCCCGGATAATGGAGGTCCTACTGTAGTTTTTTTTTAACTAGGTAACTCCTTAAAGAAAATGAAATAAAGCTCAAATAAAATGTTTTGCTATTTTTTTTTATTTTGTTAATATTGCTAAAAATATTGAATTGTGAAGTGTGTTAGAAATTTGCCCAAAACTACTATGCATTTGTTAAACAAAACTTTTTTTGCTCCAATCATTACTTGAAATATTATGAAAAACTCTACTATGACCAGCCATATATTTTTGAAGAAGAAAAGCTAGAAAAATGGGACCCACAGAAGGAAGCCATCCTCCCGGAAGAAGTAGAACATGCAGTAAGGAGCTTGAAGGATGAGAAAGCGGTAGGACTGGACGGCATTTCAGCGGAGATGATAAAAGCAGGTGGAGCTACAATAATTATTGTAATTATAATTAAATTGTATTATTATAATTAAAGCCCTTGTAAAATTATTCAACCATTGTTTAGAGAAGGAATACTTTCCGCCAGAATGGGCTGAAGCACACCTACTACTACTAAACAAAAAAGGCAACACAAAAAATGTGGACAACTTCAGGCCATTATCAATTCTAAGTGCCCTGTATAAAGTTTTCGCCAAAATTCTGTACATCAGAATAAAAGAAGCTATAAATATAAACACCAGGCAGGTTTTAGAAAAGAATTCTCCACAATAGACCATATTCTAGTAATAAACCAATTAATATATAGAGCTGAAGAATACAAATTCCCCCTCTGCCTACTTTTCTTAGATTATGAAAAGGCATTTGACTCCATTAAATTTAAGGCAATCCATAACACATTACAAAATGGCGGCATCAATAGAATACTTACAAGTGTAATCACTAAAATGTACCTTCACTCCAGTGCAATCTTCCGGCTTGGGAATAAAGAGACAAAAATTAGGATATATAAGGGCGTGAAGCAGGGTGATATTCCTAGCAGGTTCATAGGGGTGTTACAGGATTTGATGAATAGTTTGGAATGGGATGGAAAAGGGATAAACATAAACGGAGAATGGCTGAATCACTTAGAATTTGCTGATGACCAGATCTTAATAGGCACAAGCACGGAACAAGTCCAGGAAATGTTAAGCGAACTGATGGATAAAGGGAAGGATATAGGATTAAAGCTAAATCTAAAGAAATGCAAGGTCATGGTATTAAACATTGCAGGCACACTTGAAATTAATGGTACAAAATTAGAGAATGTCAATAGATTCAAATACCTTGGTCAACTGATATCACTGGATGATAGAAACATAGAGATAAGCAACCGATGTGCAGCAGCTTGGAAAGCCCTCCTTAAATATAAACAGTTTTACAGAGCCAAAACATCACCTGAGTTAAAAAAGAAGCTATGGGAAAGCACTGTTCTGCCCACCTGATCTTATGGCTGTGAATCCTGGGCAATAAGTAAACAAACTTTAAGGAAGCTTCGTATCACAGTAAGAGGTATGGAACGCTATATCCTACAGGTGTCTAAAAAGGAAAGAAAAACAAGAAAGTGGATCAGGCTGAGGACCAAGTTTCCAGATATAGCACAAATTATCCACAGAAGAAAATGGACTTAGACAGGGCATTGAGTGAGGAGCAAAAATGACAAGTGGTCGAAGGATATTATTAACTGGTACCCCCGTGGCTTCCAGAGAAGCAGAGGACGACCTCCTATACCGTGGGACCAAGAAATGCGAACATGTGGAGGAGCTACCTGGCAGAGAGTCGCTGCTGTAAGAAGTGAATGGAAGAGGCTAGGCGTAGCTCACTACCAGGCCAGAATTAAACCTGAAATATACGGTTTATAGTTAAACCAACTCTAAAAAAACCTCAGCAAGTTGCAGATTTTGTACATCAAGAAAAAAAAATCTGTTTCATTTATATTAAGTAATATTAGTACAAATAAAGGTTTATTATTATTATTATTATTATTATTACTTGAACATATAAGAAATGTAACCAATAAAAGTAATTGCGATCATAAATCTTTATGACAATTCTGTGTCCCTACGAAGACAATGTTGCGTTTACGCAAATCAGAAAATACCATGATTTTATTTTAATATCGTTATTTATTTACTTTTTAAATGTTATATTACTCTAAGCATTATTTTATATACCTAACTTAGGCTTCAGTTTAAAACAGATTTACAATTTAAAAAAAATAAATTGAGTCAAAAAATTATATTTTTGGAAATTTTGTGAGCATTTCACACATAAAGTCACCTGACATTTACTGCACATGAATATTGTTTGTGGTTAGCATTGGCGACATCTTCTTCGTTGTTTAATATCTTATTTGACGATCAGATGGTTTCTTTCGCCTTACCTTGGAAGAAGGAAGGCAGGATTTTGAAGGTGCAATGCTCACAAAAGTAATAATCCAAATCAGCGCTTCCTAAAATCATTTTTTGTTTTCGCTCTGGTACCACTGTGCCCCGTAGAATCACCCCTGACGAGTCAGCCTCGGGACTCTGGTACCACTGTGCCCCGTAGAATCACCCCTGACGTGACGAGTCAGCCTCGGGACTCTGCTACCACTGTGCCCCGTAGAATCACCCCTGACGTGACGAGTCAGCCTCGGGACTCTGCTACCACTGTGCCCCGTAGAATCACCCCTGACGTGACGAGTCAGCCTCGGGACTCTGCTACCACTGTGCCCCGTAGAATCACCCCTGACGTGACGAGTCAGCCTCGGGACTCTGCTACCACTGTGCCCCGTAGAGTCACCCCTGACGAGTCAGCCTCGGGACTCTGGTACCACTGTGCCCCGTAGGGTCACCCCTGACGAGTCAGCCTCGGGACTCTGGTACCACTGTGCCCCGTAGGGTCACCCCTGACGAGTCAGCCTCGGGACTCTGGTACCACTGTGCCCCGTAGGGTCACCCCTGACGAGTCAGCCTCGGGCTCTGGTGATCTAGCCGAAGCAGGGTTGGACCCCAGCCTGCTCCGTTGGTCAGCTTAGAATAGACACTGTGAAAATCTTATTTTTTTGTAAAAATGTAAAATGTAAAATAGATGTTTATTCTATGGTACATCGATTTCCATGATGATCAATGTCTGACATTGTTGTTATTCCTGTCATACCAGAACGAAATAAATGCTCCGTACCAATGATGTTTACCACTTGTTTATATTTAACGAAATAATAAACAAACCTTGATTATATTAAATATAAATGTATTTTTATAATGTTGTGTATTCCTAAAACTAGTTGTGTTAAAATTAGTTACCAATAGAGTAATCTGTTCTTTTTGCAGACTAAATAACTCAGTTCTAATGAAGTTTTTATCATAGTAATGGCGCAAAATAACAACAACCATCTTATTGAAACAATTATTATTTTATAGCAGTGAAGGGGTCTATTTAACAAACTCTATGTTTTGAGATAAATGGAGTCAAAGTGGTAATAGCTAACACCAAAAACAGATTTTTACAGTTCCGATCATACTAGAGGAATCGTCAGGTCCTTGGCTGTTAATTATCTAAACTACATAATTGGTACATCATCTAGTTTACGATTAATATGCAAAAGAATTGGAGAATCCGCACATAGACACCTTAATTTCCTTCTGGACTTACTTCTACTTCTAAGCAGATATTACAAACGTGACACTATTCAAGAGAAAACAAGCTTGGTGGCAGCAACTGTCAAGAAATTCACTTGGATCTCTTTACCGCCCACAAGATTACGGTCCTCACAACCCATTCCTGTATCTAATTTTTTTTTTTTTTTTTTTTTCATAAATATCACTTAGACACCTGGACTTCAGGGGCCCTCAAATATATTACACGTAAAAGAACTATAAGGAAAAATCAGGTTGTTTCCATTATCATCGACAACGGTTATGTTTATTGTCTTCAAAATGGTTTTATTTGACATCCTAGGTCCAACAACGACGTACATAACGTATGCTTGAATTCCTAGTAGAAAACATAAAAAAACTTTTTTAAGTTGAAGGTGAGGGTGGGGAAGGATCAATGTAATCTTCAAGAAAACGGCAGGAGTTGATCCCCAAAATTATTTAAAATTAATATTTTAAACAATTTTGGGGAGTAACTCCTGCCTTTTTCTTCAAGGGTAAAAAAAAAAAAAAAAAAAAAAAAAAAAAAAAAAAAAAAAAAAAAAAACGTTCTACTGGACGGATCTTGCTGGTTATGAAAATTGACCCTTTAAATCTTACAACGTACCAAAATTACACCACCAAAATTCATTAAAATGCTCCAATATTGAGTCAGCTAGAGAGCGAACAAATACAGGGTCTGTCCGGAAAGTAAGAGGACTGAGTCTATTAAAAAAAAAGTATAGATCCAACCGTTATAATGTTTTAAAACCTTTCAAAATAGGCTCCTCCTGCGTCGATACAGCGCTGCCAGCGCGATTTCCAAGCATTGAAGGCGTCACAGTAGGCATTCTCCGGAATTTCCGTTAGAGCCGCGGTACGAGCTGCTTGGATCCCCTCTGTCGTCTTAAAATGCTTTCCTTTCATCGGTGTTTTCAGGCGAGGAAACAAAAAGAAGTCCGGGGGGCCACATCTGGACTGTAGAGCGGCTGGGGAAGCGTTGGGATGCCTGCCAGGTTTGGTAGCTGGTCACAAGATAGGAGGTGTGAGTCGGGGCGTTGTCGTGGTGCAACTTCTAGTCGGATGCGATGTCTTTTCGGACGCGATTGACCCATCGTTTGAGTCTCTTGAGCATTTCCACGTAGAACTTGGTGTAGACGGTTTGTCCACGAGTCACTTGTCGGTGTTTGTCGAAGTCGAAGGTCTTCCAACACGGTATTCATCGGCGATCTCTTCCCGGCCCTCCGAAAAGGCCTTGTGCCACCGAAACACACCACTTCTTGCTAAAGTATTATCTGGGTAAGTCTGCTTGATCATATCAAACGTCTCTGTCGCAGATTTTACCGAGTTTCGCGCAGAATTTAATCGCCGACCTCTGCTCTAATGAACTCTCCATTTTCGGCTTGTGATGCTCGGAGACAACTGACCAACCCCTCGTTCGTTAGATAGGGACCCATACTACCGAATCGAGTCGGCGAACGTGGACTCCGAAGTACAGTCGCGGCGGAAAAAAATTAGTCCTATTACTTTCCGGACAGACCCTTTACGTACTGATTTAATGCATCGTTGTTTTTCCTGATTTCTGGTTTCAGAAAAGTCCGCACACCTGGATTGCGTCAAGAGTCCTAAGCGTCATAAGCGGGTTTCCTCCCTATCCAAGAAGGAAACGCGCTAACACGACAATCGAAAACCATTCTCTTTGGTAGTAAATAAGAAAATACTGGAGGTCCGATGGCTCTGAGTGTTAAGGCGTGAGCTGTGGGGGCGTGGCTTTTCTTTAGAAAACTAAAAGTCATGAACCCTATCCTGGCGGAAAAGGGTGGTACTGTGGTAACCCATAGATAACCGTCTTAAATTCTTTCTTAATAATAATGGATGTTAAAATTTAAATAAATAAATTAGAAAATAATTATATATAAACTACAATTCAGCACCTTGGAAGAGAAAGGGCGAATCTGGGAAATCTATTTTTCTTTTTTTTTATTATTTTATTTTCTGATTTAGAAAGATGTAGTTAACATGGCGCTTCGCCTTGTTTCTCTGGTTCGCCTTTAGTTCTCTCACAGTTTGAAGTTAAAATGGTAAAATAGAACTCAATCTATCAAGGAATTAACATTGTCCAGGTGACCAAAAAAAGGCGGTTTTTCAATACTTTGAAAATTAATACTAAAAAAACGGAAACAGATAAAATTTTTAAAAAAATTGTTTTTGGTTATTTTTTGTTAGAGTAACCAACCTGCCAAATTTTATTAAAATCCAAGAAGGTCGGGTTGTGACCCTTGTTGATTTGACATGGAATGACCCCCTTTCTATTCCAAAGACCTGATTTGTAGTCATGTATCTTCTTACTTAAGTTTCTGCGATAATTAATGCGCCAAGTGAAATTTATATACAAAGCAAATTACAAGTGAGTACACTTTATTTAATTAATTAGTACTAAGAGTGAGTAAATGCTATATCACTCTTGCAGAAGTTACTGCGAAAACACGTATTATTGGCTTTCTGTATTTGATTTAGTAGTTTATTTAGGGTTTTAGGACAAACAAAGGCTGCCTTGCGATGGCTTTGTATTTGTTCTGGAAATATAACATGTCCTATGGTGTCCTCAAGTCTGAAGAGCGCATTCAAGGCAGCAGTTCTACTGTTTTCAGTGGAACAAATACTTATAGCCCGTTCAGTTAGATGGAATAGTTCAATTCCCGCATGCGCGAAATTCTGCGGGAATTATTCCCGGCGGGTCAGCCATTTGCTTTACTATCTCAGTGAACAAAACGCTTCTACAAACTCAATAAAAACTGATTATGTTTCGTTTAGGACTAGGGAAGGCTAAGAGAGGTCAGGGAAGGGAGATAGTGTTTAATATTTATTAATACCTAGCCAAAGCTAAGGCTGGAAACCATTTAGACTATAACGTTGCCTGTTCAAATAGATGGTTAGATGGAGGTAAAAGGGCGTGGCCTATATTCTCGGTAGAAAATTGGCGGTAAAAAGTCTCTCAGTCATAACCTTATTACTATGAAATTTAAAACGTTTTCAGCTTTAGCTTCCTTATCTAACCTCTCAAAGCGTTCCCTAGTCTGAAACGAGACATAATCAGTTGTTATAGTGATTCTCGTTAAGTGTTTGAGCATTCAAAGGCTTTGCAAATAGCGGAACAGAAGGGAGAGTGCAGGGGAAATCCCGTCCAGACGTTCACGCAATGCGAAGTTGAACTCTTGGGTTTATCTGAGCATGCTATAGTTTGCTTTGTAGAGATGATCAAAAGTCTGTTAGGGGACCGCCTGCCGTATACGATATCGTAGTCGTCACCCAACTCATGGAGAGAGATACAATCAAGCTAACTGGCAGGCTTCCTTCAACAGCAGGAACTAGAAGAGTAGATGGAGCTAACTGGCAGGCTTCCTTCAACAGCAGGAACTAGAAGAGTAGATGGAGCTAGCTGGCAGGCTTCCTTCAACAGCAGGAACTAGAAGAGTAGATGGAGCTAACTGGCAGGCTTCCTTCAACAGCAGGAACTAGAAGAGTAGATGGAGCTAACTGGCAGGCTTCCTTCAACAGCAGGAACTAGAAGAGTAGATGGAGCTAACTGGCAGGCTTCCTTCAACAGCAGGAACTAGAAGAGTAGATGGAGCTAACTGGCAGGCTTCCTTCAACAGCAGGAACTAGAAGAGTAGATGGAGCTAACTGGCAGGCTTCCTTCAACAGCAGGAACTAGAAGAGTAGATGGAACTAACTGGCAGGCTTCCTTCAACAGCAGGAACTAGAAGAGTAGATGGAACTAACTGGCAGGCTTCCTTCAACAGCAGGAACTAGAAGAGTAGATGGAACTAACTGGCAGGCTTCCTTCAACAGCAGGAACTAGAAGAGTAGATGGAGCTAACTGGCAGGCTTCCTTCAACAGCAGGAACTAGAAGAGTAGATGGAGCTAACTGGCAGGCTTCCTTCAACAGCAGGAACTAGAAGAGTAGATGGAGCTAACTGGCAGGCTTCCTTCAACAGCAGGAGCTAGAAGAGTAGATGGAACTAACTGGCAGGCTTCCTTCAACAGCAGGAACTAGAAGAGTAGATGGAACTAACTGACAGGCTTCCTTCAACAGCAGGAACTAGAAGAGTAGATGGAGTTAACTGGCAGGCTTCCTTCAACAGCAGGAACTAGAAGAGTAGATGGAACTAACTGGCAGGCTTCCTTCAACAGCAGGAACTAGAAGGGTAGATGGAGCTAGCTGGCAGGCTTCCTTCAACAGCAGGAACTAGAAGAGTAGATGGAGCTAACTGGCAGGCTTCCTTCAACAGCAGGAACTAGAAGAGTAGATGGAGCTAGCTGGCAGGCTTCCTTCAACAGCAGGAACTAGAAGAGTAGATGGAGCTAACTGGCAGGCTTCCTTCAACAGCAGGAACTAGAAGAGTAGATGGAACTAACTGGCAGGCTTCCTTCAACAGCAGGAACTAGAAGAGTAGATGGAGCTAACTGGCAGGCTTCCTTCAACAGCAGGAACTAGAAGAGTAAATGGAGCTAACTGGCAGGCTTCCTTCAACATCAGGAACTAGAAGAGTAGATGGAACTAACTGGCAGGCTTCCTTCAACAGCAGGAACTAGAAGAGTAGTCCGGATGCTAGGTGTCCGAAAACTGCAAACTAGATGAGTGTTGATCCAAGTAGCTTCTGCCTTGTTTGCAGCTTGGCTTTTGATCTCGGCCAGACCTGCTAAAGCCAGGCAGCAAGCCAGGCATCTTATTTAACTCAATTTAAAAAATACTTATCGGCCGTGGTGAAGCACGGGTATTCAGCTAGTATTACGTATTTGGTAAATAACGGTGTGACTTATATTTGAATTTATCTATTTTTTTTTTAGCACTTTCCTCCGAAGGAAAGTAGCTATTGAGGTTGGACTCATGACGGAATTTTTGAAAAATTTCTTCAAATCTTTATCGATCAATGAGTGCTTAATTGATGTAGGTGTAATTTGACTTGGTTCCTTACAGGAATCATGTTTATTTATTGCATGACTGTTTTAGTGTAACTGTAGTAATGAACAGGACATGATTGCCTGAGGATGGACCTGTGTGTCCGAAACGTTGGGATGGAGGAATAAATGTAAAGTTTGAAAAATTTTTGAAGGGTTATTCTTCACCTGTTTGGTATTATTTATCGATCCTACCTAGTAGACACCGAAAATGACCCCCGTTAAAATTTATATATATATATATATATATATATAAAATAAAAAGTAAAAATGAGCTGAATCGGTCAATCGGAAAGCGGGGGTTTAATTTGTAATATATTTCAATAGAAAAGCCCGCCAGACGTAGGTTCACAAAGCCGCCGCAAGGAGCGCTATCTACCACTAGAGTGACTGTATCCTGTTCCTGCGTTAGATCAAAATACGATAATATGAGGTTTTTTTGTATTTATTACGTAGTGTAGTAGGTACCATGTGTAAACATAACTCTGGAAGCAAATTAATAATTGATCAGTTACATTACAAATTTAAAAGAGAACTATTCATGTTTTTATTTTATTTATGTAGGAAATTTTAAGGAAATTGTTCTGGAATGCAGTCTACACTACCCAAATTCTGAGGAAAGTGCTTAGTGCAGCTCCTGCGTGACGGACTTTTTTACTTAAATAACTGGATGTAAATTTTGTAGTGAATCCTGTTGAAGGTGTGATTGAGAGTGTGTCTATTGAAGGTTGTTGATTGTAACAGTCCTGACCTTGGATTAGTTAGGGATACGTGATCTGATTTATTCAGGAGCCATTATCCTCTAACAAATACACTTCTTCTTGTTATTTTTAGAGAAATCCTCCTTTTCCTTCACTTCTGAAGGAATATGTAACTATTGAGGTTCTACTCGTGAAAGAACTTTCGAAAGATCCTTATTTAGATAAGCCCCGCCAGTGATTTTATATAGTAGCAGTTACTTATTGATAAATTAAAAGATATGAGTTGAAGAAACTTATGGTGGGTCTTTTTGCGAAGACCACATCCAGTTACTTTTGTAGTAGCAGTAGTGATTGTATCAGTGATTCAGCGCATGCGCATAACTCCTTTGCCTTCCTATTGGAGGATTCCGATGACCAATTGCTTTGGTTCTTGCTTGGGGTAAAGTAACCTTCAACAGTGAATTAGCTTTTGTGTATGAAAAAGCTCTGTTTATGTTAGTGAGAAAAATGAGTCTTTTACAATTAGTTCGCGATGTTCCTGACAAAGAAAAAGGGATTGGTTTCTTACTCGGAAAAATTAATGGAATCCTATTAATTTTAGCGAGTTGGATAGACAAGAGTCGGTAAAATTAATGTAATTCTATTAATTGCGAGTTGGATTGACTAGGGTTTTGATATCTTCTTGAGCGAGCGAAGAGTAGCGTAGCGAGCGGAAACGCATAGCATGTAATACCTAATAAATGTAAAATATCCAAACAAGAGATATAAAACGATTAAAATATGTTTGTTCACAAATAACTTGTTTGTTATCCTTCATAACCTGCAAAACAGTTAACTTTAATGCTTAATAACTTATTTCATAGTTGAGAGAATTGATTTTGATCATATTAACCTTTTTATTAATAAATATTGCTTGCCATTATCTAATATGAATTATAACCGTAGATAACGAGTCAAGAAGTAGTAGATAACCAGCAAAGAACCTATAAGCTAATCAGTAAGCTTATCAGCGAGTACGAGTAACTGTTATAAATCACTACTGCTACTTCAAAAGTAACTGGATGTGGTCTTCGCAAAAAGACCACAGTTGAAGAAACTTATGGTTAATTTAATAGGAATTTTATTTAATTTTTGCACATAATCAAACAAAATAACGTACAACTGAAGTTTAGGATCCTCAAAAACGATTACTTTAACATTTTTCACTATAACGTACAATATTTTGATGCACTAAACACGAATCCGTTAACAACAAAAAATCGCTCTCAACTAGGAAAGAAGTTATTAAGCATTAAAGTTCACTGTTATGGAGGTCATAAAAGTTGGCTTGAGCAGCGTTTTTGTGTTTTGTAACATGCGCATTCGCAGACATGTAACATTGGGTCTTATCTTGCTGTTTTATTTTCTTCCTTATATTTTATCTGTCTGTAGATTTACCTCCATTTGTATATTTCCCTTTATTCCTTTGTATTAAATATTCGACAAATTTGACGTGATTTATTTCAATAATTGCAGGAGAAATCGTAGATACAAAAGCAAACTAACGAATATGAAAATCACCACTTTTCAGAGTGGAAAAGTATTTATTCATAACTTTTTTTTGGACAGTCAAATATTCGGCAGATTTGACCTTTTGATAGTGGAATACTTTCCCTTTAATAGAGTGAAGAAATTATTAAAGATGGACAATGAAAGATGCATTTTTTCATATTCGTTAGTTTGCTTTTGTATCGACGAAATATACTTGACACCGGAGTTCGTGTTGATTACTAGCATAATTTTAAATAATATCTGGTCTCATGTTTCAAATTCACTGGTGTTCTTTGAAGTAATTTTATGCTTTGAAAATTAATTTTAGCCTGAAATTCAGTTATACTTGAAATGTTCAGTTATAACTGAGTTAATTACATCCATAATATGTAAGCATATCGTCCCTACCATGTCAAACTATCGAATTTGAAAAATCTAGTTTTTCAGATTCGAAACTTTGCTCTTGGATTGTGGACGATACGACTTGTCGCAAATTATCGCAACTCTCACCCCTTCAGAATAGCCTTTAATGCCTTAAATAAAGTATCGAATAAGACCATTTTTCAATATATCGTCCCTACCATGTCAAACTATCGAATTTGAAAAATCTAGTTTTTCAGATTCGAAACTTTGCTCTTGGATTGTGGACGATACGGCTTGTCGCAAATTATCGCAACTCTAACCCCTTCAGAATAGCCTTCAATGCCTTAAATAAAGTATCGAATAAGACCATTTTTCAATATATCGTCCCTACCATGTCAAACTATCGAATTTGAAAAATCTAGTTTTTCAGATTCGAAACTTTGCTCTTGGATTGTGGACGATACGACTTGTCGCAAATTATCGGAACTCTAACCCCTTCAGAATAGCCTTCAATGCCTTAAATAAAGTATCGAATAAGACCATTTTTCAATATATCGTCCCTACCATGTCAAACTATCGAATTTGAAAAATCTAGTTTTTCAGATTCGAAACTTTGCTCTTGGATTGTGGACGATACGGCTTGTCGCAAATTATCGCAACTCTAACCCCTTCAGAATAGCCTTTAATGCCTTAAATAAAGTATCGAATAAGACCATTTTTCAATATATCGTCCCTACCATGTCTAACTATCGAATATGCAAATTGGAGTAAACTGGAGAACGAACATATTCTATCCATTGACGAAGTAATATATTGAAAAATGGTCTTATTCCATACTTTATTTAAGGCATTAAAGGCTATTCTATAAAAGGGTTAGAGTTGCGACATGCCGTATCGTTCACAATCCAAGAGCAAAGTCTCGAATCTGAAATAATATTCGGTAGCTTGACATGGTAGGGACGATATGTCTGTAAAAACACAGGCACGCAAAAAAAAAAAAAAAAAAAAAAAAAAAAAAAAAAAAAGGCTTTGAAAAGAATGTCAAATTATTATTACAATATTTCACTAGAATATTTTGATGTTATAAATTTGGTATTCATGTTCCTAATTTATAACAATACCATTAATATAATTACACCGGCTCACGCAAAAAAAATTTGCCGTAAATAAGTCCAGCAGAAATTATTAAAGATGGACAATGAAAGATGCATTTTTTCATATTCGTTAGTTTGCTTTTGTATCGACGAAATATACTTGACACCGGAGTTCGTGTTGATTACTAGCATAATTTTAAATAATATCTGGTCTCATGTTTCAAATTCACTGGTGTTCTTTGAAGTAATTTTATGCTTTGAAAATTAATTTTAGCCTGAAATTCAGTTATACTTGAAATGTTCAGTTATAACTGAGTTAATTACATCCATAATATGTAAGCATATCGTCCCTACCATGTCAAACTATCGAATTTGAAAAATCTAGTTTTTCAGATTCGAAACTTTGCTCTTGGATTGTGGACGATACGACTTGTCGCAAATTATCGCAACTCTCACCCCTTCAGAATAGCCTTCAATGCCTTAAATAAAGTATCGAATAAGACCATTTTTCAATATATCGTCCCTACCATGTCAAACTATCGAATTTGAAAAATCTAGTTTTTCAGATTCGAAACTTTGCTCTTGGATTGTGGACGATACGGCTTGTCGCAAATTATCGCAACTCTAACCCCTTCAGAATAGCCTTCAATGCCTTAAATAAAGTATCGAATAAGACCATTTTTCAATATATCGTCCCTACCATGTCAAACTATCGAATTTGAAAAATCTAGTTTTTCAGATTCGAAACTTTGCTCTTGGATTGTGGCCGATACGACTTGTCGCAAATTATCGCAACTCTAACCCCTTCAGAATAGCCTTCAATGCCTTAAATAAAGTATCGAATAAGACCATTTTTCAATATATCGTCCCTACCATGTCAAACTATCGAATTTGAAAAATCTAGTTTTTCAGATTCGAAACTTTGCTCTTGGATTGTGGACGATACGGCTTGTCGCAAATTATCGCAACTCTAACCCCTTCAGAATAGCCTTTAATGCCTTAAATAAAGTATCGAATAAGACCATTTTTCAATATATCGTCCCTACCATGTCTAACTATCGAATATGCAAATTGGAGTAAACTGGAGAACGAACATATTCTATCCATTGACGAAGTAATATTTTGAAAAATGGTCTTATTCCATACTTTATTTAAGGCATTAAAGGCTATTCTATAAAAGGGTTAGAGTTGCGACAAGCCGTATCGTTCACAATCCAAGAGCAAAGTCTCGAATCTGAAACAATAATCGGTAGCTTGACATGGTAGGGACGATATGTCTGTAAAAACACAGGCACGCAAAAAAAAAAAAAAAAAAAAAAAAAAAAAAAAAAAAAAAAAAAGGCTTTGAAAAGAATGTCAAATTATTATTACAATATTTCACTAGAATATTTTGATGTTATAAATTTGGTATTCATGTTCCTAATTTATAACAATACCATTAATATAATTACACCGGCTCACGCAAAAAAAAAAAAAAAAAAAAAAAAAATGGTAATTTCCATAGATACCATACATATATTCTTATGTATTTCGACACTCTGCATCCGAATCCGGAGTCCGTTTCACTCCAGCACGTCAGGTTTAAGAGCATTTGAAGGTCAAAATTCGTATGAAGTCGTTAAAGAATAAATAACTAGAGCTTCCATGGTTCCGAGGGTAGCTGAATTCGAATCCGGAGTCCGTTTCACCCCAGCACGTCAGGTTTAAGAGCATTTGAAGGTCAAAATTCGTATGAAGTCGTTAAAGAAGAAATAACTAGAGCTTCCATGGTTCCGAGGGTAGCTGAATCCGAATCCGGAGTCCGTTTCACCCCAGCACGTCAGGTTTAAGAGCATTTGAAGGTCAAAATTCGTATGAAGTCGTTAAAGAAGAAATAACTAGAGCTTCCATGGTTCCGAGGGTAGCTGAATTCGAATCCGAGGTCTGTTTCACCCCAGCACGTCAGGTTTAAGAGCATTTGAAGGTCAAAATTCGTATGAAGTCGTTAAAGAAGAAATAACTAGAGCTTCCATGGTTCCGAGGGTAGCTGAATTCGAATCCGAGGTCTGTTTCACCCCAGCACGTCAGGTTTAAGAGCATTTGAAGGTCAAAATTCGTATGAAGTCGTTAAAGAAGAAATACCTAGAGCTACCATGGTTTTGAGGGTAGCTGAATTCGAATCCGAGGTCTGTTTCAGCACATCGGCACGAAATCAAGGCAATTTCAAGGACAAATATATTAATTTTGTAAGAAATGGATCTGCAGTCAAAATTTTTTTTTTTTGCAAAATAGACATATTCTTCTAACACCAACTACCTGGCTCCTTAGATGAAATTCTAGGCGACGAAAGTAATCAAGTAGAGCGGCTTTTCAACTTTTTAAATGCCTCGAAGTTAACTGACAAAATTTAATTTAACCTTATATCAAAATTCAATACAACAAAATTTAGTTACACCTTAAATTAAAAATACCTCCGTAAGCATGGGTAAATGACACTGATATGCATATGTACGTATATGGATGTATGTGTGTATATGAGTGTGTGTATCTATGTATACGTATAATCACTAAACAATAATGATCAATCAAAGGAATGGCGTTAATGATCTTAAAGGGTTGACATGCCATTAAAAAGCCCCCCCCCCAAAAAAAAAAAATAAAAAAAAATAAAAAAAAAATACATTCTTCCTTGAAATGGCCTTGATTTTTTGCCGATGGAGTGAAACAAACCCCGGATTGGAATTCAGCGACCCCCAAAACCACGGAAGCTCTAGTTATTTCTCCCTTAAACGATTTTGATACTAAATTTGACCTTCAAATGCTCTTAAACCCGACGTGCTGGGGTAAAACGGACTCCGGATTCAGAATCAGTGTGTCGAAATACAGAAGAATATATGTATGGTGTCTTTGGAAACTACTTTTTTTGTGTGTGTGCCGGTGTAATTATATTAAAGGTATTGATATAAATTAGGAATATGAATACCAAATTTATAACATCAAAATATTCTAGTGAAATATTCTAATAATAATTTTACATCCTTTCCTACCATATAATGGAGGAATGAAAATTTAGCAGGTTCTTCTACTGGGAAGCTCACTTTCCGATGACGTCCAAAAAACTAATTACTTCATTAATTTAACCTTGTATCTAATATTCCTGCGCAAATGGAACAAAATAGACTTCATTATGGCGTGGGTTGTCAAATGTGGGACGATTCTATGAAATTAGATGACGTTATCAGTGGCGTCGAAAAATTTACATTTTAATCAAATCGTAGTACAAAACTACTTGGTATTCTCCCAATACACCCTTCATACTCTCTGGGAAAAATTAAAAATTCTTTAGTGTACTAATAATGAAAAGTTTAAGTTCTTCTTCTTCTTCTTTACCTTCCTCCTGTGCCGTTTTAGCGGGGATCCTCCCCCTAAACCCTGTTTATAAGGTTGACCTCATGAAATAATCCGGAAGTGCCGATTAGAAAGTTTTACTTTTCGAAACCTATAGATTTGAAAATAACGTTGGTTCAAATTTGTATATACATATATATAGAGCTTAGTGAAGATGGAGATAGTTAGCCGTTGCAGAGATACGAAGACAAGGTATAGTTGGGATTCGGCTAGGAGAAAAACGTCAGACTTTCAGGAAGAAATCTGTATTTGGACGTTTCGGCTGCACATTGGCAGCCTTCTTCAGCTAAAAAATACAACTTATAAGTAAAAAAAAATAAATATACAACTTGTAAGTAAAAAAACAGGCAGAAATGAGTGTAGTATATACATCAAGACAATAAATTTTAACCAATCTTATTTTGAAACAATGAAAATACGGTAGTTGGAAAGTAAACAGTATGTAGAAAGTAGTAAGTAAACAGTACAAAAAACTAATCAGTACAAAAAAGGAACATTTTTCATATAGTGTATATTTTTTTTCTCACAATAATAAAATTTATTGTATTTTTTAGCTGAAGAAGGCTGCCAATGTGCAGCCGAAACGTCCAAATACAGATTTCTTCCTGAAAGTCTGACGTTTTTCTCCTAGCCGAATCCCAACTATACCTTGTCATCGTATATATAGAGCTGTTACACGGCGTGCTATGCTACATCTACTTTCTGCATCTAGAAAGGAAAAAACTAAATTAGAAACAGAATAAGTAATATTAACATCTAATATCGCAAATCTGTAACTATTTGGGTTCATATTTTCAAACCAGTGACCTCCAAACTGTGAGTTTGACGAATAGACGATTTTGACCTAGCCTATGACTCCCCCCGAATCAAGACTTACATATGTGCCAAGTTTGATCAAAATCGGTCCAAACATACTGACAAACAGCTGGTAGACGTTTTTGACCTAGCCTATGACACTCATCGTATCAAGACCTACCTGTGTAAATCGGTCAAACGATGTGGATTTGTATAAGGAACAAACATACAGACTGACAGCTGGTAGACGTTTATATGTATAACAAACAACAAAGAAACAAAAACAGAAAATAAAAACACAAACAAATATTATTAACAAAACCTTAAATGATAAAACAAAACATAATTACATGTGTACATAAATGATAATAATAAAAATAAGATACTAATTATGGAGGGATTGTAGAATACCGGAGCAAGAAGAGGAATAGGGGTTGGAGCAATGATGATACAATATTCAGAGGGAGATGAGAATATAATTAAATAGTTCAATATAAACAAATAAATATTTTATAAAAAATGGAGGCTGTAAAAGGAAATGAATAAAAACTAAATGCATAAACAAGAGCAGAAAAAATAATAAAAATAAAATATATATATATATATATATATCTGCGTGTGTGTGTGTGCGTGTGTGTGTGTGTGTGTGTGTGTGTGTGTGTGTGTGTGTGTGTGTGTGTTTGTGTGTGTGTGTGTGTGTGTGTGTGTGTGTGTGTGTAGATCCTAAGTTGAAAACTAAGAGGTTGTAGGTAGTTGGTAACAGCTTATTCAATCTTCATAAAATATAAAATAAATGAAGACTGAATAAGCTGTTAATTATATATATCTACATATATATATATACACACACACACACACACACATACATATATATATATATATATATATATATATATATATATATATATATATATATATTATAAAAAAAAATGTATGGCATGTATATCATGCCATACATTTTTTTTTTTTTTTTTACGGCGCATCGACATAAATCTTGGCCATTAGCGCCGACGTTCAGGGTGCAACCAGGAATTTTCTCAGCGAGCCCTGAGATGAGAAAATTTCTGGCGCCGGTGGGGATCGAACCCACCATCTCCCGCTTACGAATCTAGCGCGCTACCCACTAGACCACGGGAGACCCCACATGCCATACATATTTTTATTTTTGTCTGTTCGCTCTCTCATAGCCTCAACAATGGTCCGATTTTGATGACGTTTGGTACAAAAATTTTCGTTTAATTTAAAAAGTAAAGTTTATTAACCTGCAGAATCCGTCCACCGAAACATGGTTTTTGGGGCGAAATTCGCACGAAACAAATCTTAACGCTTACTTTTCGAGTTCATATGCTTGCAGGTACTCGTTTTATAGGTTCCTTGAGGTAGGAAAATGAATGAAACCATTTTTAAGGAAAAATAGTTGTTGAATAAAGATTTCGTTTTGGGTACTTAGAATCATTGGATTCAGTTAAAATATTTTCTGTATATTTGAAATTCATCGAAACTAAAATGTTTATATTTTTGTTAAATTTGGTGTTAAGGAAGGTTTAGAATAAAATATTTTATTAACGGACATGAAAAGTTTTGGTAACTTCGTATATGTTCCCTAATATTTTGAAAAGGGTTGGAAAATCGTGGTAAGTGGAGGTTAACCATTCGAAAGCTTATTAAATTCTCCTGAAACGCTCTCCGTTTTCAGACATTGTATATTCTAACAAAGAGTAGATTATTACATTAAGGTAAGAGTATAATAACTTAAGACGATTATGTACATATCCTACTTAAGGTGGAAAAGAGAAGCCGTCTCAATTAGTCCATCCATTAATTCTCTGAGGCTTAAGCTGGAAGATGGATCGTTGGAGGAAATGGAACTCTTCAAACATTCAAAGCCTTCTAACAAAGGGTCGCTTTCCGTAAACAGGCTCAGAGGCCGTCCTCTGTCTTGGCACATTGTTACAAGCAGATCCATACTTTACTCTCTCTCTTATATATACAGTAGAACTTGGATAATTCGAACCCCTAGGGACCGATAAAAAAGTTTGAATTATCCAAAATTCAAATTACAAAAGTTTGAAAATTAAGGGTTAAAAATCGAACTTCATATTTTTGCATTTTTTAATTTGAAAAGAAATACATTTTATTTAAAGAAAAACAAACATATCATAAATTGATGACTACGTACATAAGTAATAAATAATTGATCAAAAAAGTAAAAATAAAAGTCTATTATTTTGAAAAAAATTTATTTTCATGGAGAAGAATTTTTTGATAAAGTGTTACGAGGAATTCCAAAGTCCTTGGCAGTATCAGATTTTTTTCTTTATTCCTTTTTTGACTTCTTTAATCGCAGCTATGTTCTCTGACAACGTTAATGTTTTATAACTTTTAGGCTTCGAAATCTTAAATCAATAACTCACAGAACTGCACTGTACACTGGAAATTCAAGTTGCAAACAAAACAACGGATCTAGGCACTGATTGACTTATATCTTAATACGAAATGAAGATCGGAAGGACGGTGGAAGGGAATTCTAGGATAAAACCACAGCATGCAACTATAACAACCCCTGGAAGGGAGGAAGCGCGACCCACCACTTTGCAGAACTCCTAGAGTCCAAGAACTAGACTATGAGACCGCCACGCTTCTTGTCCCGGAACCCCTACATCCGTATCTTACTATCCTTCTTACCCGAGGGGAGAATATTTTCACAAGATTCAAGATCGACCGCCTCTCTGTCCACTTCCCATTTGAGGTACAGACTCGTAAAAACTTCGAATTATTCAAAATTTTATTCGAATTAACCGCGATTTTTTTACATTGTTTATGCCCTAAATTCTAGGGACCGAGAGAAATATTCGAATTAAAGACGATTTCGAAGTTCGAATTATCCATGTTCCACTGTATACATATAGACATTAAAGTGCCGCTAATCCGAGCTAATTGGGACCAATTCAATCGCGTTTCAACTAACATTGTTTTATACATTATTAGTTGTAGAATACTGCTGTAATATTGCTTTTCCATTTTATTAATAGGTATGATCACAAAAAATCTTTTGAAAAGTAACAACCTTTTTAGTGAAAAGTAAAACAATAATTTATACCACTTGTTTTATTCCTGAATAATTGATATTACCCAGGAAGTCTCACGAGTATATGTAGCTTTTAACTAAATTTTCTTTTTTGCGAAAAGGTACCATGAACTTGGTGCATTTAGGTTGTGAAGATATCTGTAATGGAACTCAATTATCCTTAGTTTATTTGGTGTAGAAAAAAAAAAAAAAAACGGTACTTAGCTATCCTCTCCGCATAGTTTTACCTAAAGTACATGTTTTGAAGTTGCTTTCCTATAAATTTCATCGCCGTACTCGGCCGTATGTGTGCGCAGCCTAATAAAATGAAGGTGTCAATTAGCGATGTGATTATTTTACGAGAAACGACTTTACCATTATTTTTTCTGCAGAGAGTTGTTAAAAATGTTGTTTTAGCAAGTAACTAAACATAAACAGTGAGATCCATCAAGTATCTCGCGTGAAACTGCTAAATTCAGTCGTTATATGCTCAAATACCTCGAGAACAGTTAACGAAATAACATTTTTTATTAATTTATTCGACTCAGCACTCAAAAACACATTTTGAATTATACATATCTCTACCGATTGAGTAGAATATGACTTTTTTATATTGAATACTTAATATAAAACCCGTTTATCTTCCAAAATGACGCCTAAATCAGAAGGATTCAAGTACCTTGAGGTTTTTTCCCAAAATCGCGGGTTTTGCACCACTGTGTGACGTGCGGATGGGAACACATCTTCTTTAAGTCGTTTTCGTTCGTTGGGTCAAAGATTTTATCTCGTAAATAATAGTTTGATTTTCACGTTTTGTGTAAATTCTTTACAGAAAATGGATTCCAAATATATTAGTGAATTCGAACTTGTTTCAATTTTAAGTTAGGCTGTATTTTGGATTTTTAGTTAGACGGTACCATTAAAAAAGTCCGACTCGCAGGAACTGCATCATCTTAGCGCGGTTCCGTTCTTCGCCCTAGTCTAATTTGGAAAGATGAAAATAGAATCAGTTATTATTTTGGTTCCACCAGTCTTGAAAGGTCTTGATTTACGATCTTACCTGGAAGGGTCCGCTACACTAGAAACAGACCCGCTAGTGACAAGGTCTTGGAATCTTGGAAATCTATATTTCTAACAATAAATTGTTTTTGTTATTTTACTTAACCAGTTTTATTGTCAAATACGTTATCCAACTATAAGCAATTAAAAAATAACAAGGAATAAAAAAGACAAAAAGAACCGTTCGAATAAACGAAATCGATTACTTTAAAGTTTTAAGCAGTTATTTCTCCGATTGACATCGCCTGATTAAAACTTTCTTCAGAACCTTTTTTGTAGAGCATTTAGTAAGCTTTCGAATGGTAATCTTCCGCTTCGCAAGATTGTCAACGGTTTTCGAGATACACTAACGAAAGTATACAAAGTTACCAAAACTTTCCTTGTCTGTTAATAAAATATTTTATTCTAACCCTTCCTTTACTCCAAACGTAACCAAAATTTCAACATATTAGTGTTAATGAAATTCGAACATGCAGAAAATGTTTCAACTGAATCCCATAATTTTAAGTACCAAAATCAAAGACAAAAAGAACAGTTCGAATAAGCGAAATCAATTACTTTAAAGTTTTAAGCACTTATTTCTCCGATTGACATTGCCTAATCAAAACTTTCATGAGAACTATTTTTGTAAAGCATTTAGTAAGCTTTCTAATTGTAATGTTCCGTTTACCAAGATTCTCAACCTTTTTCGAGATATTAACGAAAGCATACAAAGTTACCAAAACTTTTTATGTCTGGTAATAAAATATTTTATTCTAACCCTTCCTTAACTCCAAACGTAACAAAAATTTCAACATATTAGTTTTAATGAAAGTAGAACATGCAGAAAATGTTTCAACTGAATCCCATGATTCTAAGTACCCAAACCAAAAACGGTATTCAAAAACTATTTTTCCAATTTTCTCGAAAACGGTTAAAGCTATCGCCTTGAAAATGGTTTCATTCGTTTTCCTAGCCCAAGAAGCCTATAAAACGAGTACTTACAAGCTTATGAACTCAAAAACGTAAGCGTTACGATTTTTTTGCGCGCGAATTTCGCCCCAAACTCCATCTTCCAGTGGACGGATTTTTGTACCGAATTTCATCAAAATCGGACCATTCGTCTTCGATCTAGAGAGCGAACAGACAAATATATATATGTGTATATATATATATATATATATATATATATACATATATACATATATACAAATTTGAACCACCATCATTTTCGGTCTCTAGGGGTTCTGAAACGCGAAATTTTCTAGTCGGCACTTTCGGATTGTTTCATGAGATCAACCTTATAAGCGGGGTTCCTCCCTATGGAAAACTTTGCTAGTGATAGGTTCATATTTCATAGTCAACTGCATATTGGTGTAGTTTACTCGATTTTAAAATAATTATTGAATATTCCTCCGAAGCCATCAAATGTTATATGAAACTAATAAAGCAATAAATGATTCAGAATTAACGTGATTGTTTAAATGTTTGAACTTCCACTTTTAGTTTATTTATTACTAGCTTAATGCCCTTGCTTCGTCACGGCAGATAAGTAGTTATTTTATTTTTACGTTAAATAATGTAACATCAAAATTAACACTACAATGTATATAATTGTGTGCAGTTTATTATAACACGGTTCCCGTCACACTACATGTTATTCATCAATTGATAAGTAATCAAAGTATAATGTTTCTGAACATTGGGGCGCTCCTGACCAGTGTCAACAAACAGAGAACCTAGAGATAACCCTTTATCTATAGGTTACCAGTAACAGGAGTTTAAGAGTTCAGGATATTATTACCTCGGATAGACCATCATCAGGTACAGGGTAAACTCTATGAGGGACAAAATCACAGTTTATTTCTAGTAATTCAAGGTTGGGCCTCATAGTTGATTTGAAGCTCAAATAGAAATAATATTATGAAATAAATACAGTACGCTAACAGCTGACCTGTTGTCCTAGCAACGCTTGCTGCTTTGGCTTGCCTGCTCTCTTACCAAATAAAAATTCAAACCCCTTAAAAATTTGAATATCAGAAAATCCTTTCTTAGTGTGTGCTTACGTTCTAAAGGGTGTGCCCATGCAAAATTCCAATTTTTTCTGTCATGTGGTTTGGGCTGGGCGATGATAGGTCAGTGAGTGAGTGGTATTTGACAAATATATAGTAGATTTTAAAATAATAAAGATAATCATACTGTATTTTATCATTTTTTTTTCTAGGTATCCGTTTCTCTGAGGATGTTTCAAGGGATGAGGTAAAGGCCTTGTCAGCCCTAATGACATTTAAATGTGCCTGCGTCGATGTACCCTTCGGAGGTGCCAAGGCAGGAATCAAAATTGACCCCAAAAACTACTCAGAACATGAATTGGAGAAGATCACGAGGCGTTTTACTCTGGAGCTCGCCAAGAAGGGATTTATTGGTACGTAAGTCTTGTTATTATCATTAATTAACCAAGTTTGCATAAAAAATGTAGGATCAAGAAATATTTCTTAGTATTTTACTGTTATTTGTAGTATTATAAATACGAAATATAAATATCCTTGTTAAATATGAAATCATAACTTATTAATTTTTAATGTAATTTGATAGATGATCCCAATATATAAAAAATATCATGATCAAAAAAACTTTCCAGCTTCCTCTAATTTCCTCATAATAACTATGTTTTGTTGTTATGCTGATTAAGAAAATTGGTTTTTCAGATTACACAAAGGATGTATACTATATGTAATCATTAATTTGAAACACTTTTAGCGCGGTTCCTCCCTCCCCCATAGGGAGGAACCCCGCTTATAGGGTTGATACAATGAAACAATCCGGAAGTGCCGACTAGAACCAGCAAAATCCGCCTACTGGAAGATGGCGTTTGGGGCGAAATTCGCGCAAAAAAAATCGTAACGCTTACGTTTTTGAGTTCATAAGCTTCTAAGTACTCGTTTTATATGACTCCTGGGCTAGGAAAACGAATGAAACCATTTTCAAGGCGATAGCTTTAACCGTTTTCGAGAAAATTGGAAAAATATTTTTTGAATACCGTTTTTGGTTTGGGTACTTAGAATCATGGGATTCAGTTGAAACATTTTCTGCATGTTCTACTTTCATCAAAACTAATATGTTGAAATTTTGGTTACGTTTGGAGTTAAGGAAGGGTTAGAATAAAATATTTTATTAACAGACATAAAAAGTTTTAGTAACTTTGTTTACTTTCCTTAATATCTCGAAAAAGCTTGAGAATCCTGGTAAACGGAAGAATACCATTAGAAAGCTTATTAAACGCTCTAAAAAAAAGGTTCTAATGAAAGTTTTGATTAGGCGATGTCAATCGGAAAAATAAGAGCTTAAAACTTTATAGTAATTGATTTCGCTTATTCGAACTGTTCTTTTTGTCTGTTTTGTATTCCTTGTTATTTTTTAATTGCTTATTGTTGGATAATGTATTTGAAAATAAAACAGGTTAAGAAAAATAAGAAAAACAATTTAATGTTAGAGATATGGATTTCCAAGATATATAGCTTTTCAACTGCCTAGCGTCCTTCCTAGGGAGGGTTCTTTGTCTTTGATTTTGGTACTTAGAATTATGGGATACAGTTGAAACATTTTCTGCATGTTCGAGTTTCATCAACACTAATATGTTGAAATTTTTGTTACGTTTAGAGTAAAGGAAGGGTTAGAATAAAATATTTTATTAACAGACATAAAAAGTTTTGATAACTTTGTATACTTTCCTTAATATCTCGAAAACAGTTGAAAATCTTGGTAAACGGAAGAATACCATTAGAAAGCTTATTAAATGCTCTACATAAAAGGTTCGAATTAAAGTTTTGATTAGGCGATGAAAATCGGAGAAATAAGAGCTTAAAGCTTTAAAGTAATTGATTTCGCTTATTCGAACTGTTCTTTTTGTCTGTTTTATTTCTTGTTATTTTTTAATTGCTTATAGTTGGATAATGTATTTGACAATAAAACTGGTTAAGTAAAATAACAAAAACAATTTATTGTTAGAAATATAGATTTCCAAGATTCCAAGACCTTGTCACTAGCGGGTCTGTTTCTAGTGTAGCGGACCCTTCCAGGTAAGATTGTAAATCATGACCTTTCAAGACTTTACTACTCACAGGAATGGCGTTAGTGACCTTAAGGGTTGACACGCCATTATAATAATTAATTTAAAAAAAAAGACTGGTGGAACCAAAATAATAACTGCTTCTATTTTAATCTTTCCAAATTAGACTAGGGATATGAACGAAACCGCGCTAAGATGATGCAGTCCTGCGAGACGGACTTTTTTTATAGTGCGATGTACATTACTTGTCACTTGGTTGTGGATGGGTAGGGAAAGGGTGGGGCACTTCTAGTCTAGAAGTTCTAGCCAATGATGGCCTTGCTGGGTTGCCACTCCTCCCTCTCCTAGTCCCGCGCCTAGGCAGATCGGGGGCTGCGAGGATTGTAAAACTGGCGAGCCCCCTCTAAGCTTTCCCTCAATGACAAGTTATATCTAACACACTATAGACACTTTGTATCAGTACACAAATACTTTCTCCCTCTTCTTGGGCGGGAGGAGTGAAAAACTTACACTCACACTCTGGAGTTTAGAAAAACCTTGACCAAAGCATCTATTAAATTTAAATAGAAACATTGGCAAGCTTTGAAAAATTGTCTGATGATCTTTTGAAGTTGAAGAAAATTTATTTAAAACATAATATGAAACTATATATCATAACACTTTAAAAGAGATCGTTGACTGTTGAGTTTGAGAAGCTCTAGATAGTCGGAGCTCGGTCGTAAGGTAAAGAAAACTACATTTTATAACAATATGTGTTGTAGAGGTCTCCCTGTGGTCTAGTGGTTAATGCATTAGTCTCTCATGTAGGAAATGGTGGGTTCGATTCCCACCGGCAGCAGGAATTTCCTCATCTCAGGGCTCGTTGAGAAAATTCCTTGCTGCCCCTTGGATGTTGGCGCTAATAGCCCAGATGTCGATGCGCCTGAAAAAATGTGTTGTATTTTTGCCGACGTTTCTGCTTAACATTCAAGCCTTCTCAAAAGGAGATGAGCGAAAATAATTCCATCTCTTGAATGCTAGATCTCTTGAATGCACAAGACATAGAACAGTTCTCCCTCTTCTCCATAGTCCTGATGAAGGTTTGAATGCCAAAAAACAACACGTATTGTTATAAAAGGTAGATTTCCCATAAGACTAAACTCTTATCTACACCTTGTTGAACATTTAGCCTGTTAGTTGATGCTTCTGTCCTTGAGCATCAATCTTATCTGTTTTATTATTGTTCTCTGACAAACATAGCTTGAAATCTTTTATCTCAAAAACCTTAAATAGTTGGAGAGCTGGTAACGCACTTTTCATGAAGTTTTTTATGCACCTTGAAATTTTGCTATAATGTACCTCTTGGGTAGATTATAATGTATATATGTGTTTCCTGGACATGCCTTGGAACACCAGGTACTGGGCATAGGGGAAATCTGCAAAACAATATTGCCCAAAAATAGTGTTTTATTCAAAAGCCAACTATCATTCATGTAAAAAAATTGCAAATTAAGGCAATTTTACATTGAATAATAAATAAGGCAGGCACTTTTAAGGGGGTTAAAATGTAAATTAAAAAAAAAAAAAAAAAAACAAAGTACCAAGTTTTTATTTTTAATATTAAATGAAGTGCTTTATTCACGCTGCGATTTAAATATCGTCTTCAGTAAACATATTTGAAAATAATTACAAAAGGGCAGACACTTTTGTGGGGTATAATTATCAGGAAACATGAAAATAAATGTTGCCTAATGTAACGGGTAGAAATACGCATATACTATGCGATCTAGCGGAGCTGCCTAGACCTACCGGGCGCGATAGCCGTACCGCTGAGACAGCGGTTGTTCTTGGAGGACGGTAGTTGTGTGCGCGGGCTCTCGCAGAACAGTGGTTCCAGTATGGACCTTTGTATGGTGATACTCTGTAAGTAGAGAACTTAATCTAGTGGGTCTAAGGCAGCTAGGGAACTATTGGGGATTTTAATTAGATATAATTGTAATTATTTTAATCTTTATAAATAGTTCATATGTTTGTTTCTGTGGGTCATTGTTCTTTTTTTTATGTTTGAATTACAAGTAGCTAGTATGATTTATTCCATTTATCTATCTTATTTTATGGTCTCCTTCCAACCTTCCCCTCCAATGGTAAGTGTTACACTATGATAGACAGCAATAATACACTGCGTGTAACCGTAAGAGTGAGTGAGAGCACCGATCATCTGGGCAGTTGTGGTTGTTCTTGTCTGCCTTATTTATTATTCATTGGAAAATTGTCTTAATTTTATATTAAAGATAGTTGGCTTCTCAATAAAACTCTATTTTTGGGAAATATTTCTTTGCACCTTTCCCTTACGCGCAGTACCTGTTGTTCCACGGTATATCTAGCCAACACATATATACCTTCTTATCAACCCAAGAGGTACATTATAGCAAAATTTCAAAGTGCATAAAACACTCATGAAACGTGCGGTTACTGGCTCTCGGACTAAAACCTCTTCTATTTGCTGTAAATTTATTTGGAATTTATTTATATGAAATGGAAATACAAAAGGCTGAGAAATATATATGTTATAAGAAGGATTTTAATTTGATAAACGAGAAAAAGATTTTAATGATATTTTTGAAGTTAAGGTTTTTAAATTTTCTGACAATTCTTTAAGAATGATGGTAATTTTAGGCTTAAAAGGAAGACAACGTTTGACATGACTGAGGAGATGGATGACAAGACAAAATGATATAAGTTTGACATTACTTTTACTGACGTTGGAATACAATGTAGAAGTATTTT
This sequence comes from Gonocerus acuteangulatus, assembly GCA_946811695.1. NCBI lineage: Eukaryota > Metazoa > Arthropoda > Insecta > Hemiptera > Coreidae > Gonocerus > Gonocerus acuteangulatus. The sequence continues at coordinate 11,310,598 of OX328123.1, read as the reverse complement.
AAAACAAAAATATGAACATTCTGAAATTGATGTAAATATTGCTAAGATAAGAAAAGTGACTGAGAAATAAGATCCATGCTTCCACATCTATATCTAGACATATATAAAAATGCTTCCCCAAAGGGAGCCAAACAACCTACAATGATTTTGTGCCATCGATGATCATGTGACAAACTAGAATGAGATGCTTCCTTCTTCAAGATCAGGCAAAGACTTATGACACTGCCTTATAGACAAATAGGCTAAACTTTTTCTTCTTTGCTAAACTGTATCTTTCTATGAGACAGTTTAACATAAATAATTTTTTAATTGTTTATTTTAATCAATGTTTCACTTTATATTGAACATCCCAAAATATAGTTTTAAATATTAATTTTGATTTATTTGTCGCACCTGAATTCAAAAATATATGTTATGAAGATATTATAAAAGTAGCTTGAAATCTTTCATCGCTTAAACCTTTTCTATTTGCTGTAAATTTATTTGATCATGTAGAATTACATTTAAAACATAATTACTGCCATTAATAAATAAGTTATATTTGGATGGCCATTTTTGTGTGTAAGTTCGAATAATTTATGTGATTAATTTAATTGATATAATTAATTTATTCATATTTACATATTCCAGGACCTGGTATTGATGTGCCAGCCCCCGATATGGGAACAGGTGAACGAGAGATGTCCTGGATTGCAGATACGTACGCCAAGACCATTGGTAATTTACCTTTCTTCCTTTTATCTCACTAAATATAAAATAGGAATATGTTCAAAGAACAAACCCAAAAATATTTTGTTATAATGAGTAGTAGATAGTATAACAGTCCGGAAGTAATTGGAATTTGGCTAGGAAAACATCAATATGATTTTTGTAAAGAAATTTATATTCAGGACGTTTCGAATACCCTCTGTCAGATAAATGACAAGTACAGATGCAGAATTAATAAACAAAATAATGGTAATTGTTTAGGGTTAGGGGCCTCCTCACTGATTGTTTTTTTTTTTTTTTTTTTTTTTTTTTTTTTTTTTACATGTTCTATGTTGATGCACTAAACATGAATCCATAAAAAAAATTGCTCTCAACTTGGAAATAAGTTATTAAGCACTAAAGTTCACTGTTATGCAGGTTAAGCAGGCTAGACACGGTCAGGCAGGCCTGTCAGTTAGACCTGAACAGTCCGCCTGAAGATCGGTTGCCTGAACGTGTATATATTCCGGCCAGTCTTTCAGTTAATACTGTTCAGGGGGCCGGAAAATATACATGTTCAGGCAACCAGCGGACTGTTCAGGCCTGCCTGATCGTGTGTAGCCTGCTTTAGGAAAGCTAGCCTAAACAACGATATTTGTAAACATGTGCATGCACAGAGATGTAAAATTGGGAAATAAAGAACTCTCATTTGAAATTTTGATAAATTATTGAAAAATAATTGCAAATTTTAAGGGCCTATTTTAAGGGCATACGTGCTACGGGTTTCCACTCGCTTAATTGTATTAATTATATTATATTAATTTTAGCTAGTTGAATTGATTAGAGATTTGATATCTTCTTGAGCAAGCAAAGTGAGTGGAAACGCATAGCACGTATGCCCTTATTGTTGACTAAAAAATTTAATAGTTCTTCTTTATTGTGAATAATTGCTATAAACTTCATTATTATTACTAAGCAACCTTACCTGACTTTTTCGCAATTTTATATCAGAGTGCACTAATTATAAAGGCATTTAGCTATTTATTAAGGTATTTCTTTCTTAAAATACTTTTCAACAGTGAAACAATAAATTTGGAGAATATTTCATTATTTAAAAACATGCTTCTGAACAAATAATTGGTATTAAATTTAAATTATACTTTTTTACTACGGACTTTTACATCCCTGCGCATGTGCAACAAATATTGTTGTTTACACAAGCTTTCCTAACCTGCATATCAGTCAACTTTAGTGATTAATAACTTTTTTCCATGTTGAGAGTGACTTTTTTTATAACAGATTCGTGTTTAGTGTATCATACGTTATAGAACAACAAATATGTAACAAAATTGGTGAGGAGACCCCTAAAACTTCACAATTACCCGAAATAATTAAATCAGTAAAGAAATATGATAGGTCTACGAATACAAATTGCTTGTAAGAATATTTTTTGTTAACAAAAATAAGTAACAGAACATTATAAACAGGTAAGAAAACTAGTTTTTTTGTAGAACTAAGTTCAGAATATGGAGATTATCAAAAACAAAAAGGTTACAATTAAATAAGTAAAAATGAAGAGACAATAATATTTTTCATGTGTAATAATAACTAAGATACTACATATCAATGAATGGCAGGAGTGAAATTTGGTCTTTCTTGGGAAAACATTTTTCAACTTAATAGTGCAAGGCAGTTAAATTTATTTATTATTTATTAAATTTTAACATCCATTTATTATTAACTACGAATTTTAGGATGGGTTATCTATAGTTTACCACCCTTTTCTAGCCAGGATAGGGCTGATGCCTTTTCTTTTTTCTAAAGAAAAACCTCCTCCCCTAGTGGGAATCGAACCCACGAACGACCCTTTGGCACGGAGCGTTAAGTGCTCACGGCCACCGGGCCTGGCAGTTAAATTGCGGCTTTGAAAATGTTTTATTCACCTTGAGGATAAATACTGTGTCTCAAAAATTGACTGATTGAGAAAAAAGTCAGACAGATTTTTCCATTCAGCTTCTCACAGAATTTTTTAAGAATGCAAAACTTTAAAGGTAACCAGTGAAATGGAAACATCACAAATTAAGTACAAATTTGCTAAGAAGACTACTAAGTACCGAAATATTACTCTACTGAATTCAACTGTCAATGTTCATGGAGTAATGTATTAACAATGGATTTTAAAATTCTATTTAATGTTTAGGACATCTTGACATCAATGCTCATGCTTGTGTTACTGGGAAACCCATAAACCAGGGTGGAATACACGGACGTATATCTGCAACTGGTCGTGGAGTATTCCACGGGATTGAAAACTTCATCATGGAGGCTAACTATATGGGAATGATTGGAACTACGCCTGGTTGGGGCGGCAAGACTTTTATTGTTCAGGTATATATGTGAATTAAAACTCATAACGTTAAGTTTATTGATGTATTTATTGTTTATTCCTTCGCTATATTTTGTTTTGTCTTAAGAATATTTTTTCCCTCCCTACTGGAAGGAAAACACACTTATGAAATTCACCTGATGACTTGATCCAGAAGTGCAGATAAGAAAGATTTGTTTACCTTGGAATACATATCCCTTCTGCCGGTGTATTTTTAGAAGCCACCAACTATTCCACATGCAGTTTGTTAGGCATTTTGACATAAGAAATGAAATTAAGCAACTTTCAAGGAGATATCTTCAACCTTAGTCAAGAAAAGTGTGTAAAACTGGAAATTTTTGGTTTCAAGTACTCTAAAACTAGTCATTGATTTGAAACCTTTTACACGCGTGTAATTTCCATCCAAACTGGAACATGAGGAGTTTTGGGCTTTTTATATTTCTCTCAAAAACGATTAGAAAACTGTAAAAGGATATTATTTGAAAACCTATTATATTTCCTACAAAATAGTTTGAGGCATGGTTTACAATAGTTTAAATTTGATTTAAAAATAATTTTAATTGAAATAAACTTATTTTTAACAATAAAAAAATTCAGTGCTCATAATTTGATAGTGATTTTTTTTTTTTTTTTGTTTTTAATATTAACATAATAATTTATGATTTGTATTCCTGTTTATTAGTGTAGTAATGAGTATTTTTATTTTGAAGGGTTTTGGTAATGTGGGCTTGCACACAATGAGGTACCTGACCAGAGCTGGTGCTGTATGTATTGGAGTTATTGAGCGAGACGGGAGTATCTACAGTTCTGAAGGCATTGACCCCAAGGTGACGTCTTTATTCTTCTACATTTGAGCATAAACTATACCTAACCGTATTCTTATAAAGTCTTATTTTGTCGATAATATTTTGATTTTCAATTCTACAAAGATGTCCTGAAAGTTACATTGTCACTTAAAATTGCCACACCAATATCAGCCTAACATTATTTTTCTGACTCTTATACTAAATGTATTCATTATGCTCTCTTAAAGGGAGACCGAAATATTTTGGTGTCTGTAGGACTTTTCTCTGGAAAGTTCACCCATATATATATATATATATATATATATATATATATATATATATATATATATATATATATATTCTTTTGGCTTATGCTTAGGCCCAGCAAGCAGGCACTCTGCCCAGGATTTAAATTTATTTAACCACTGTTTTCCATCCTGTTAAATATACAATCTACTTTATATTTGTCAAATACCACTCACTCACTCACTCATCTATCAACGCCCAGCCCAAACCGCTCGACCGTTAATTTTGAAATTTTGCATGGACACTCCCTATATAACATAGGCACTCGCTAAGAAAGGATTTTTTGATATTCGTATTTTTAAGCATTTTTAGGGGGGTTTAAAGTTTGAGTTGGTTAGAGAAGACAAGCCTAGGCAGCCTGCGTTGCTAGGACGATAAAGAACAGCTGTTACCTTACATTATCTATCTCATAGTTTTATTTCTAATTGAGGTTAATTTCAACTATGATGGCAGACCTTGAATTACTAGAAATTAACTGTCCCTCATAGAGTTTTAATTGCGTTTCTTTTCTGCCTGTCCCCGTCAGATAGGCTTGCCATATTTTTGGAGAGTTAAACCAGGACACATTAATATGGGATGGGCATACCAGGGGGGGGGATAAAAAGAGTACAAATTATAAGCAAAATGGTTGGTGAGTTTTAAGCCTAGCAAGTAACGGGAAGGGGGAATCCTAAACTGTTAGTCTACCCAAACCTTAAAAATAAGAACGGAATTGTTTTGCTACTTGATTTTCTTAAACCAATCTCTCAGCCAAATAGTAGTGTCTGGCAGCTGGCAGCGCTGTGCAGGTAGTTCCAGCGTTTTACAGTTAGATTACTTCTCATTTCTTTGACACTGTGAGCAGTAGTAAAAATGTTAATTGTAGAAAAGTAACCGATTTAAAAAAGATTCTTATAAACATGAATTCATTACTTTTTACATCTTACAGCCTTTTCCGGGACATTAATGAAACTGGGCGAGACACCGAAACAATTGCAAAATACCGGGACTATCCCGGTCAAACCGTGATGTATGGCATATCCTTAGGTTTTCCAGGCGAGGTAATAATATCCGGAACCCTTGCACAGCCTCCTCGCCTATAACCTTGGTAATACTCGCAAATATATTGGGTGTTACCATATGACTTCTTGGAAACATAAACTTTTAAATTTTAACGCCCATTGAATAAAATATAGTATGACGGGAACCGTGCTGTAATAAACTGCACAGAATTGTATAGTAACGTAATTTTAATGAAACATTATTTAACGCAATAAAATAACTACTTATCTGCCGTGACGAAGCACGGGTATTCAGCTAGTGGTTTAATAAATTGGGCACTGTTAATTGATAAATTCCTATGAAAACTCAGCATTATTCATTGAATTAATGATTTTGTACATATGATAATTTTGTATAAATTAAGATAAGATAAGATAAGATAAATTTTAAATTTATGATAGTACTAGTACAAAAGGCCTTCTCTTCGTCCTTGTTCTAACCATCTTCATTAAAAAACATACCATTGTTATATAATACAATTATTTGATACAGATTAAAACAAAAATGTTAACCTGAAGATTTTAAAATTTAAATTTGATGAAACATGCCAATATTTTATATAGCTTGATAATATTATAATCATTTTTATAATTTCGTTACAATCGTTACAAAATAATAATGTCTTATACTTATAATAAAACTATACTTTTATCCACTAGGCCCTGGAAGACTACAGAAATGAGAATGGTACAATTGTTGGATATCCAGGAGCCGAGCCTTATAAAGGGGAGAGCCTCATGTATGAGGAATGTGATATCTTCGTTCCAGCTGCCACTGAAAAAGTCATTACAAAAGCAAATGCTCATAAAATCAAGGCTAAGGTAGGTAGTACGTCGAACATTATATATTTTTATGAATGGTTAAAATCATACTTATTTTTATAAAATCGAAGACTAATTCTCCTTGTTGCAATAAATTTCAAAATCAGAAAACATTTTTTAATACAAACTAAAGGTGTTTGAACCTTATGATAGGAATCATTATAAGAGTCCATGACTCATAAAGAATGTTGGGCACCTCGACGTCTAGACCATTAGTGTCGAAATGTTTGAGATATCCTCTCTTTTATAGAGTAATGACGTGTGATTTCTTATTAGAAAATATCAGGTTTTTGTAATCCTTTTTTTGTTTTGAATAAATTGTATCGGCACTCACTAATTGCCTTCTTCATTAAGAAAGCCAATAGAACGGAAGAAAACAGATACACGATTCCTCACATCATTAATTTCGTACTATATAACTATCTTTTTTCCTTCTTTTAGTTGATTACTGAAGACACCATCCAGAAATTAATTGTTAAGGGTTTTATTAGGGCAAAAAACTACATGCCCAAAATCATCATTCCTCACAATTTTGTGTTTGTTTTTTTTTTTTTTAGATTTCATTTTTTATTATGTATACTTGTTATAAAAATAATATTCTTGAAATATTATATTATAATTTTTGTTTTCTTTCTTTTTTTTATTACTTTTGATTTTTTCGCGCGGTTCCTCCCTCCCCCATAGGGAGGAACCCTGCTTATAAGGTTGATTCAATGAAACAATCCGGAAGTGCCGACTAGAAAATTTTGCGTTTCAGAACCCCTAGAGACCGAAAATGATGGTGGTTCAAATATGTATATATTTATATATATATATATATATATATATATATATATATATATATATATATATATATATATATATATATATTTGTCTGTTCACTCTCTAGGTAGAAGACAAATGGTCCGATTTTGATGAAATTTGGTACAAAAATCCGTCGTCCAATTTGAAAGGTCAAGTTCGTTAACCAGCAAAATCCGTCCACTGGAAGATGGCGTTTGGGGCGAAATTCGCGCAAAAAAAAATCGTAACGCTTACATTTTTGAGTTCATAAGCTTGTAAGCACTCGTTTTATAGGCTTCTTGAGCTAGGAAAACGAATGAAACCATTTTCAAGGCGATAGCTTTAACCGTTTTCGAGAAAATTGTAAAAATAGTTTTTGAATACCGTTTTTGGTTTGGGTACTTAGAATCATGGGATTCAGTTGAAACATTTTCTGCATGTTCTACTTTCATTAAAATTAATATGTTGAAATTTGTGTTACGTTTGGAGTTAAGGAAGGGTTAGAATAAAATATTTTATTAACAGACATAAAAAGTTTTGGTAACTTTGTATACCTTCCTTAATATCTCGAAAAAGGTTGAGAATCTTCGTAAACGGAAGAATACCATTAGAAAGCTTACGAAATGCTCTACAAAAAAGGTTCTGATGAAAGTTTTGATTAGACAATGCCAATCGGATAAATAAGTGCTTAAAACTTTAAAGTAATTGATTTCGCTTATTCAAACTGTTCTTTTTGTCTGTTTTTATTCCTTGTTATTTTTTACTGCTTATAGTTGGATAATGTATTTGATAATAAATCAGGTTAAGAAAAATAAGAAAAACAATTTAATCTTAGAGATATGGATTTCCAAGATATAGCTTTTCAACTGCCTAGCGGGGTCCTTCCTAGGGCGGGTTGGCCTATCCAGGTAAGATCGTAAATAAGACCTTTCTTGAAAGTAAAGATGGAACTGTCAACTTTGGTCCTCCTCTGCCTCCCGGCACTTTCAATGCTGACGAAGGCTATCAATGAGTAGCTGAAACGTCCTAAATATAGATTTTTTAACAAAAATTGTATTGAGGTTTCTTTGGCCGAATCCCAACCATTCCATCTTTAATTATCACCTCGACGGCTAACTATCTAATCTTCATTTTAAATGAGTCTAGAGATAAGAACGGAACCGCGCTAAGATGATGCAGTTCCTGCGAGTCGGACTTTTATTTTTTAATTTATTTATCAGGTGGCATATTGTAATTATGGAACAAATTTTGGTAGAAAGAGGATTACTGAATAATAAAAGCAATAATGTTTTAAGCGAAGAATGTTTGAACCTTTTGCCCAAACATGTATAAATATTAGGATTATTATCCAGGTTTCATAACAAATGAAAAAGGCCAATCAGCATGTTTCAATATTTTAATAATTTTAAACAATATTTCGGCTTTATGCCATCATCAGGAAATCTTTAATATCACAGTTTAAAAAAATCTCACAATTTTACATCTTTACTTTGCTCGTCATTCATTTTTATAAAAACATACTTAAAAACAAGTCATACCGGTCCCCAGGCAGTAACACATTTTGTTACATTAATGATGTGAATCATGTGAAATTGTGATATTTTTTTAAACTGTGATATCAAAGATTTCCTGACAATGGCATAAAGCCAAAATATTGTTTAAAATTATTAAAATATAAATTTTGAAACTGGGAGACCTGATTGGCCTTTTCATTTGTTATGAAACCTGGATAACTTAGAGGAGGTTTCAAAGAAGTGGTAGCACTTATCAACTCAAAATCAGGATTATTATTTTAAAAATTCGATATATTTTATGGCAGTAATTTCTATTTAATTCAAATAATTTGTCTTCATTAAATAGTAATTAATTCTGTATTAGATTGTGGCTGAAGCTGCTAACGGGCCAACAACTCCTGCTGGTGACTCGATACTTCTCGAGAGGAATATTCTCGTAATCCCAGATCTCTACATCAACGCTGGTGGTGTGACTGTATCATTCTTCGAGTGGCTTAAGAACCTCAACCATGTGTCTTATGGACGTCTCACGTTCAAATATGAGAGGGAGTCTAACTATCATCTCCTAGGTATAATACTTGAATTTGATTCCCTATTCAGATGTGTTAATTATCTATGTATATTTTTCTTTTTTTGGTGCTTTGACTTAAAACGTCACTAGCACCATCCTCATTTGATTATATGCAAGTAGATAAACAGCAGTAATGGCGTGAAATTATAACTACTGAAATAAACTTTTTAAAAATATACAAGAACAGCCTGGGGTCTCCCGTGGTCTAATGGCTAGCGCCTTGGATTCATAAGCGGGAGATGGTGGGTTCGATTCCCAACCTCTGGTAGGAATTTTATCATCCCACGGCTCGCTGGTAAAATTCCTCGCTGCACCCTGGATGTCGGCGCTAATGACCTAGATGTAGATGCGCCGTAAAAAAAAAAAAAAAAAAAAAAAAGAACAGCCATTAACCCTTTCGATGTGACGCCCGAGAATACTCGACGGTGAAAGGTGTTCCTCAGAGTATTCTCGTGGGGGAAAGTTGTGCACCAGAGGCGACGCCCGAGTATTCTCGCCACAGCTGTATCTCATGATCGCGAGCCCTCTTCAGCCTTGAGCGTGTACAGAGTGCTCTAGCAGGAATGGGGATAATTTCTGGTTTAACCCTTAACTGGTAACATACAATTTTTTTTTTTTTTTTTTAACCGGCACACCGACTTCTCGGCTATTAGCGCGGAGAATAATTGCATACTTTTGTTGAACACTCTACATGGGTACAACATTTTATGCAATTGTAAGTTGTTTGTCTCCTTTTTGAATAACGACAATAGCGGTATATTTACTTTAGGGAAAATTATCAAAATTTTCCTCAAGGCCGCTGCTTGTTTTTTCAGGTTCCTCAAACCCACTAATATCGTTTCTATTTTCTTGATGTCATCTTGGATGTTCAGCAATTAGCAAACGACCTCATCTCTTGTTTTTTTATCAAACGTTTTGTTAGTGAATTTATGTAATCAAATTTATAGGACTTTGTAGGTGTCCGGTCATAGCTAGGATATAATGCCAGAATTTACAAGACTGGAAATATTTGTCAAAAGCCTTGAAATTAAAGTCTAAGTAAAAAGAAAGACGGGTGCGTACGGCCGCTCTAGGAGAGGGAGTTTGGTCCGCCATAGGAGGGAATAGGCTTCGGGAGCTCTCCGCCTTCAGGGGCATTACTCTCCCTAACCCGCATCGCATCGAAAAGGTTAATACTTAAACCTTTCATTGATGCACGTCCGTCTATCTTCCCCTGTACGCTCGCCAATCTCTCCTCATCTCGACCTCACTACCGTTTGACTCTTTCGTCTCTCTCTCGAACATCATCAAATGGATAAAGGCTGTATATCCCAAAGACCTTAAAATCTAAAATTGCCCTAAAAAAAATTGTCTCCCAAAAATTGCTGTGTGTAAATTTAAATCAATGTGTTAGTTGAGTATAAAAATGATAAGATAAGATAACAAAAAAGAATCAAGGAGAACAAGTGAAGATTGTTAAAAAAATAAAATAAAAATAATGATAACTTACGAGGAAAAAGTTACTACTAATACTGTATAAGACAACCCCAAAAATGGGAAAAAATATGTAGTATCTTTGATAACTTTTTTTCTAAATCTTCTTGAGTAGACTTTCCTAAATTCTGTATATTACTACTTATTTCATTCCTCATTTTAATTATTTACTTGCTGAATTTTAGTCTATTAATGAAATGTATTTTTTGTTTTCCAACAGAGTCCGTTCAAGAATCGCTTGAAAGAAGATTTGGTCGTGTTGGTGGAAGAATTCCAGTGACTCCTTCCGAATCGTTCCAGAAAAGAATTTCAGGTGCTAGTGAAAAGGATATTGTACATTCTGGACTTGACTATACCATGGAAAGGTCTGCTAGGGTGAGTACATTTCAGTAAAGAGAAACTAGAGATTATTTCAATTAATTATTAACCCAAGTGGTTAGGTCCGCCAGTAAATATACTGTTGTCATACTTCTCACCCTCGGGATGACAAACACTTTACCTAAACGAACGCAGTGTACAGACAAACAAATTACATGGATGACCCACCCCAATGTAAACAACTTACTTCATCCTAATATAAATACCCTGACTTTTCAAACCAAACACAACACTATCTCAACAATGGCTTGATAAGGATGCACTTACACGGAAAGCGCTCGCCAACAGTACTCTCATCAATCCCAGTGATATGGCGGTCTTCACCAACAGGTATGGCAACAGAATAATTAACCCATTTCAGACTAATCCCATGGCCACGGGGCTTGCCCCGGGCCACTTTCGTGACAAGGTCATTTTGGAACTGAAAGCCACCGCTGCTACAGCTTTTTGCAATATCTAGCGGTAGGTTATGTAAGCTCGAGTTACTCTTGTACCCGCTAGAGTTCATTAAAAATGCAGTTTGACCTTATTAAATGAAGTTTTCCCCTCTGCTACCCAGTCCCCTTGCATAGTTAGGTCCCTGTGAAGGGCCTTATTTTTGTTTTAGCAGTTGTTGTGTACGTAGAGATCATGTTCTTTAGCAATAATACCATTATTTTAAAAAAAAAGAATTTCAAAACTTTTTTATAAAAAAAAAAAAAAAAAAAAAAAAAAAAAAAAAAAAAAAAAAAAAATGTTTTTAAGCCTACCATTGACTGGTACAAAGCACAAAATAAGAAATTGGCAAGGAAAATGTTTTAAAGAAAGAAATAACAAAAGTGTATTAGGAGAAATGAGAAGAGATAGATCGGCGAGGAGGCTCAGCTATTTTAATGCCGTCCTATGAAACAGGCTCTGTTCTCTGGACATCTAAGGTTGTGCGGGTTGCTGTCTCATAATGGTTAAACATGTTATTCGTAAGGACTGACTATATGAGCGGGATGTTATCTCCTTATATTGCCCCCCCCCCCCAAAGGAAAGATGCCAGAAATCATGTTTTAATTGGGGAAAATTCTATCTATACAAATGCATAACTTTTGTTGTTCCAAGAGCAATTCAAAAGAAAGTATAGTGTAAAAGGTTATGGTTTGGGACATGACAAACCTTATTGAAGGAGACAATTTATTTCCATAGAAATCATTAAAGAACAATATTTAAAAAAAAAAAAACATAAACACCATATATAATTATTTATTTAAATTTTAATGCCCATTTATCATCTATAGGTTACCACCCTTTTCTAGCCAGGATAGGGCTGATGCCTTTTCTTTTATCGAAAGAGAAGCCGCCACCCCCAGTGGGAATCGAACCCACAACCTTAAGCACAGAGCCATATATATCTAAACATAACGCACTAGTATTTCTAAAGTGACACCACTAAAAAAAAAAAAAAAAAAAAAACTCAACTGAAAATGTGTCACTCTTGCCTATGGACAAGAAATATAGCATTAAAGACAGGAAGGGTGTCTCTGAAGCTAGATATATATAGTTTTGATGGTTGATAAAGAGATACTTACCAATTTCTTTCATAGTCATAACTGAAAAACACTGATTTTTGTGTTTGTCACTTTATAAATACTAGTGCGATATATAGTACATATTCCCAAAATCATATGTTTATGGTTAAAATGATATTTTTGGCATAATAAACAATTTTACATTTTCTCAAGATGATACCCTCTCAATAAAACCTTTGACAATATTTTAGGCATATCCTCTAATTTATTTTAAATAAAATGCTCTTCCTCTCTGTTTTAATATAATTTCCATATTCATCAGAACTTTAGAAGCTTTTACGTACATTTTGACAATGCAGATTATCTTAGACTGAGATAATATCTTTTAATTATTTTATAATAAATCCCCCTTCATATAATGCATGGAATACTTGTTGAAATTCATTACTGCTCCCTTGTGAACGGTAAGTGTTACCTTTGTTAATTTGCCAGCTCTAATCCTATCATTAAATTTTTACCTGTATTTAGGCTTGCCATACGTCCCGCAAGTTTGACTTATTTTGTTACTTTGGTCACTCTTTGAGCAAACCTCACCAAACGCTTCTGAACCTTTACAGAGTTTTATAAACTAGAGCAAAAATAAAAAAGAAGATTGCTACTTGTTAGGATTAGGATTAGGATTTGTTTTGACAAGGGCGATAAACAGTATAGTCCTTACACCCTTTGTTTGTGTTCTACAGATCATTGGGGTTAAAAATAATTAGCTTAATTCAATAGAGATTGGTTGTAAATGAAGGGTACTCAATCCTTTACTTCGCTCTTTCTATAATAGTACGTCTGATTACAGTGTTTCCTTTGCTACTTGTTCCTGCCCACTAATAAATTTTAAAGAATGGCCTTGAATTGGAATGAATAATTTTGAGCGATTTTTTTTTGTAAATTTCTGGCATATACCTTTTGTTTCAGGCTATTATGAAGACGGCAATGAAATACAACCTTGGCTTAGACCTGAGGACAGCTGCATACATAAATAGTATTGAAAAGATTTATGCTACTCATAGAGAAGCTGGTTTAGCATTTTAAATTAATTTTAAGTGTAATACTACTAATGCAATTTTCTTATTAAAAAATGTTAACTTACTGGACCATTTGCCACCAAAGGAAGAGAGATTCATTTGGATTAAATTGTGAAATTATTTACTGAAATTTACGATTATTTTATTATAACGAAAACATTCTTAATACTGCATCCAATATTTGTTACATTTTTTATTGTTGTATTTTAAATTGAAGTATAAAAACTGTACTCTAAAACTTGTACAATTTTCCAATAATTAATAAATGATTTTAATACTAATTGTACTGTTGTTTATTTCTTATACTCTTTTTATACCTTTTAGTGCGGTTCCTCCCTCCCTCTGCTATGTTGGAAAAGAAAAGTAAAAGGCTCCAAGGTTTGTGCCTCCTCCCAAGGCGAGCTCTCAAGGATCGTGCCTTCTATCGAGCCCAGCCCAAACTCTGAGTGAGCTCTTCGGAGCCACGCCTTGTAGCCTTAAAGGCTGTTTTACAACACTAATTTTACTAGTAACTCTGCAATTTTTAAATTAAAGATGATAGAGAGAAACTAAATAAATCAGTTAGGAATAGCGTAATAGCACGGAATGTAGAGCGAAAATCAGAGCGTTTAGGGACAAATACAGCCCAATCTGAGGAGGGAGGCATTTTTTTAAACCTCAAATTGAGAAGTATGAGGACAAAGGTTATAAGAGGTATGTATTTTGAAAAATAAAGTTCATTTGATAAGCAAGTGATATTTATTAACATTTCTTTGGTAGAAATAACTGTCATTGATCTGATGGGACGTAATTTCCGCATGTAGGAAAATTTTTAGGAACTGGTGGTATATCACTCGTCTCTCCTACCTTGAATATACCAGCCATGCCACCTCCTAAATGGTAAGCAAAGTGGCAATGCAGCATCCAAACACCTACGGAAGGGACAATCTTTATTAAATAGAAGAAAGCTGATAAAAATCCAAAAATAGATATGTATTTTATCTTACTGATATTACTTATTAACAATATTACTAGTATTACCTATTATCTTAAAGTAACTAGTTATTTGAAAAGAAAAAGAAATGAAAAGTTTTATTCTTATTCCGGGACAGAAGTCCCACAGGAATAATTTTGAAATTACAAAATAATTGTGAATTTTACGTATAAACTCTAAAACTTATAAATGCTATCAGTATCAATATATAGTGTACAGCTTCAATATAGACTAGGTGTTGGGTAAAATTTGGAGGGATAGAAGGTGGTGGAAGAGTCGGGATTTAAAGGTTTCTAGGTTGGTAGAATGGCGGACAAACGAAGGCAAGTTGCTCCACAAAATTGTTTAAAACATCAAGTTATAATTGTGATGTGTTTGAACCTGTTTTTGTTCATCTTCAGGCATCATAAATTAAGTCATGTTAACACCTTGACTGCGGCATGATGCCTCATCACGAATCACCGCGCTGTGGCAACATGACGCTGCATGTGTGTCATGTGGGCTTCCTGGCAAGTTGGGAGAAAAAGTTAAAAGGTTTTGGGGATCGGCTACAAACCTCCAGGGTGGTTTATTCATTTCTCCGTCGTCTCAGGAAGTGTTTCGAGTGCCTTATTCTGGAATCATTCCGGGTTCATACCTTTCTGTGAATTTTTACAGGAGTTACTTCACCTCAAGTGCGTCATGGAAAAAAACATGTTTCTGAAGGAAATTATCGAGAATTTTCCAATGGGTAAGTTATTTTTTCACATAAACAAAACAAATGAACTCATAAAATGGGAAAAAAATTACAATTTTTTGGGGGATTTGGGGTTTAGCCCTCCTGCAGTCAACGTGTTAAGGTCTACTCTGATGTTGGTAATTTCATGTTAAGGTCCATAATTTTGAAAATTGAGAGTAAAATGTTAAATCCGGGTAATTATATCATAATTGGTTAAGTGATAGTTAACGTTTTTGTTATAATATTTGTAACAGCTGTTTTATATTTCATTGTTTACAGCTGTTTTCTATTTCATTGTTTACTTTTGTTTATTCTATTCATTCAGTCTAATATGTAGTATTATTCTAAGTTCAATAAAGCCTAGTTTCAGGTTATTCTTTTCTCTTCTATAACAATTTATTGAACTTAGTTTTTGTTTTGGAATGGATCGTATTCTACGCCCTGAAAGATTCAGTATCAATCCTAATGAAGATGGAGCTCCACAAGAATGGAAACATTGGTTTCGTACATTCCAGAACTTTATTACTAGTGCTGATGTTCGTGAATGTGATAGACTCAAAGTGTTAACTAACTTTATTTCTCCTTCAGTCTATGAATATGTGAGTGAATGTGGAACATATAATGATGCTGTTGCAATTTTAAAAAGTTTATATATTAAACCAATCAATGAAATATTTGTTTGACATAAGCTCAAGACTCGACGCCAGGAACCTGGGGAAACTATTGACAGGTACGTCGAATCTCTTAAACGTTTGGCTAAAGATTGTAATTTTAAAGCTGTTAGTGCTGAAATTAACAGAGATGAATCTGTTATAGATGCATTTATAGATGGGTTGCGGTCATCCCATATTCGTCAGAGATTATTGGAAAATCACACTTTAACCCTAGAAGAAACAGTTACTCAAGCAAGATCGTTGGAGCTCGCGGAACATCAATCCCAGGAATATTTGACTCCATCGACCATCAATACAGTCTCAATGAAGAAGGAATCGGATCCAAGCCACAGCGAAGAAGACTCTCGACCAGCTCCTCAATCAATCTCATCAGTCAGTCCAAAGTGCTACTTTTGCGGTTTCCAGAAACACAGTAGATCCATCTGCCCAGCCAGGGAGGCTATCTGTAGAAGCTGTGGGATCAAGGGTCACTACCAGAAGGTATGTAGAAATAAGGATAAATATTCAGTATCACCCCGGCGTCCAACAAATTCCACTAATTGTTTAGAATCTCTATCTTCAAATCTAAGAAAAGCTGTTGTTACTGTCAAGATTAATGGCTCAAATGCTCATGGTTTGATAGACACAGGTAGCACTGGTACTTTCATTAGTCATTCCACTGTCTCAAAACTTAAAATTCCTGTGATTCCATGTAAAGTAGAAGATGTTGCTATGGCATCAACCTCCTTGAAATCCCAAATTAAGGGTCAATGTAGGATAAACCTTCAGTTACAGGATCATGAATACAATGGTGTAACAGTTAGCATCCTTAGAGATCTTTGTACGGACATCATAATAGCTCATGACATCCTAAATAGACATTCTTCAATTCAGGTAACATTTGGAGGAACTGAAGCTCCCTTGAATATTTGTAGTGTTGCAGTTGCTAATGTAGAACCTGCTCAACTGTTTATTAATTTATCTCCTAACTGCAAGCCAATATCAATAAGATCGCGTAGACATTCTGCCCCGGATACGATATTCATTGAAAATGAAATAAAGAAATTGCTAGAAGATGGCATCATTGAAGAGAGCATTTCACCATGGCGAGCTCAAGTATTGGTTGTGGAATCCCCTAATCACCGGCGTAGGATGGTTGTCGACTACTCCCAGACAATCAACAGGTTCACTGAATTAGATGCATTCCCACTCCCAAGGATAGATGACATTATTAATAGAGTTGCTTCATATAGAGTTTTCAGTTCGATTGACCTCCGCAGTGCGTATCACCAAATTCCTATCACACCTGAGGACAGACCTTATACAGCCTTTGAAGCCTGTGGACGACTATATCAATTCACTCGTATTCCGTTTGGTGTTAGGAATGGAGTTCCGGCTTTTCAAAGAGCCATAATGAACATAGTTGCCGCAGAAAATCTTCAAGGAATTGAGGTATATTTGGACGATGTGACAATCTGTGGTCGTGATCAACAAGAACATGATCAAAATTTAGAAAAATTTCTAAAGGCTGTTGCTAAGTACAATTTAACAATAAATCTACAGAAAAGTGCATTCTCATTAAGCACAATAAAGCTTTTGGGATTTATCATTCGCCACAAAACAATTAGTCCAGATCCTGAACGGTTGCAACCTCTCCGTGAATTGCCAATCCCAGGTACCTCATCTTCTCTCCGTCGAGCTATAGGTATGTTCTCCCATTTTGCCCCATTCATACCAAAGTTTGCTGAGAAAATCCAAGTATTAGTCAGAAGTCCTATACCTCTCAGTTTAGAAGCTGTGAAAACATTTGAGTCCATTAAGCTAGACATTCAAAATGCTGTGGTATCTTCAATCGACAACAACACTCCACTAACTGTTGAAACGGACGCATCTGATTATGCCATTGGAGCCACACTATCTCAAGACAAGAAACCGGTTGCCTTTTTCTCAAGATCTCTCACCAAGGCCGAACAGCTTCATTCGTCTATTGAGAAAGAAGCTTATGCGATAGTAGAAGCATTACGGAAGTGGAGACAATATCTTCTCGGTAGGAATTTTCGTCTTATTACCGATCAACGTTCAGTGTCATTCATGTTTGACAGTAATAAACAAGGAAAAATAAAGAATGAAAAAATAATGAGGTGGAGACTGGAACTTTCAAATTATAAATATGAAATAATATACAGACCAGGCAATGAGAACAAAACTGCGGATACATTATCACGAATTTGTTCTTCCATAGAAACTTCTTTCCCAAAGTTGAGAAATCTGCATGAAGTTTTGTGCCATCCAGGAGAAACAAGACTATATCATTGGGTTCGTTGTAAAAATCTCCCTTACTCATTGGAAGAAATACGAAAAGTCATATCAGGATGTCGTATTTGTTCTGAAGTAAAATCAAGATTCCGCAAATTCGAAGGAACTCTTATCAAAGCTACACAACCGTTCGAAAGGATCATGATGGATTTTAAAGGCCCTTTGCCGTCATCTACAAGAAATCGTTACCTCCTAATAATTGTCGATGAGTATTCACGTTTTCCTTTTGCTTTTCCATGTCATGATATGTCATCCAATACAGTAATCTCGAAGCTTAAAGAACTTTTCTCAATTTTTGGCACACCCGCTTACTTGCACACTGACAGAGGCTCAAGTTTTCTTTCTCAAGAACTCAAATCATTTTTAACTGACATTGGTGTTGCTACGAGTCGAACGACTGCATACAATCCTCAAGGAAATGGACAATGTGAACGCTATGTTGGGATAGTTTGGAAAACTATTGAGCTGGCAGCAAGAAATCAAAATAGTGATATTTCTAGATGGGAGGAGTTTTGTAATCAGGCATTACATTCAATTCGTTCACTCCTCTGCACATCAACAAATACAACACCCCATGAACGTATGTTTAATTTCTCTCGCCGGTCCAGTGTGGGAGTCGGGATGCCAACGTGGCTCATGACCCCTGGTCCAGTCCTTATGAGAAGACATATTCGCTCAAAATATGACCCTCATGTCGATGAAGTATATTTATTGGAAGGGAACCCAGAATATTCATATGTTAGATTGCCTGACGGAAGGGAGACTACTGTGTCTACTAGACACCTTGCACCAATAGGCGAGACAGAAAGTATTCCCGAAAATCACTGCAACCATGAACAAATTGAAACATCAATTCGTGACATGGATGTCACAGGTCAGCCAAAACCTTCCCCACAAAAAGACGCTCTTAAAGAAAATAAAAGTGTCTCTGAGAGTGTACCAGACGTGCCAAACACAACTGAATTCAATCCTCAACATCAACCAAATCCAGCAGTTCAACAATCATTAAGAAGAAGTACCCGTGAACGGCATCTCCCCGCATACTTGAAAGACTTCACTACCTAGGAGGGATGAATGTTATAATATTTGTAACAGCTGTTTTATATTTCATTGTTTACAGCTGTTTTCTATTTCATTGTTTACTTTTGTTTATTCTATTCATTCAGTCTAATATGTAGTATTATTCTAAGTTCAATAAAGCCTAGTTTCAGGTTATTCTTTTCTCTTCTATAACAGTTTTACTTCAATTTTCAAAATTATGGATCTTAAAATGAAATTATCAATATCACAGTAACATGGCCTGAAGATGAACCTAAACATGTTTGAAATGTCCCAATTATAACTTAATGCTGATTGATCCTTCCCCATCCTCATCTTCAACTTACCTATTAACAATATTTTTTGAGAGGAGATCGTTGACCGTAGATGATGCAAGGTAGGGATTGTCGGGGTAGCAAAACAATATATGTTTTGCTAAATTTTACCCTTGCTAGTTTTAAAAATTAGCATTATATTATAAATAACCTATGGTTTTTTTTTACAAATAATAAAAGTAAGCTCATAATTGAAATGTTCCTCAAACTTAAATAACTCTGATTTAGGCAAAAAAGATATTGCAAGGGAAAACATTACCTGGATTGTCTGTTATGAACCTTACAGCTGCGTATCCCTGAACTGGTACATTTATTGTCTCTTTCCTTGGCCGCAGGGTCGTGCTAATTTGGTCTGCTCGTAATCTTGCCTTTAAATCAGCCAATTCTTCTTCTTTGTTCTTAAAAGTTCCCATTTCCATTACATGGAAATTGTATCCATGAAAATGAAAGGGGTGAGCGAATACTATGTCTGAAAATTTATTAGGTAATTAATAAAAACAGATCAAGAGAGAAAAAAATATACAATCCATATTGCTTATAATTAAAAATTAAAACAATTGTAAGGAGCATATTTATATTTAACCCATTTTGTCCCAAAGTTGCGTAAACGCAACATTGTTTTCACAATTTTTTTTCTCGTGCAAATAAATATTTTAATTTAGTTTGAATAGTTTTTTCAAGCAAGGCAACTCCTTAAAGGAAAGGAAAAAATTCTTAAGCCCAAATAAAATTTTTGCTATTTTTTTTTTTTTTTAATTTTGTTAAAAATATTGAATTGTGAAGTGAGTTAGAAATTTGCCCAAAATATCTAAGCATTTGATAAAAAAAGATATTTTTTTTGCTATAATCATTAATTAAACATATAGGAAATGTAATCAATAAAAGTAATTGCGATCATAAATTTTTATGGCAATTCTATGGCCCTGTGAATATAATGTTGCGTTTACGCAACTTTGGGATTAGCCTGGCCAACTATACACAAGCTCTATCCAGGTCTATCAAAACATGTCAAAATTCGCTAGGGTTTTTTCCCCTTCCTCAAAGGAAATTTGGTTTCAAGTTATGGGCATGTGCATTCTGTACAGGATATTTATCTGATAGGGTGCTGAAGAAAGAGGAGGGACTTGTACTAGGCGAGCAAGTAGTTCTAGAGCTCCTCGACACCACTTCTACTAATCCCTCAGAGCATACATAACATTTACTTTGACAACTTTTTTACATAATTTAAAGTAGGATACTTTCTAACAGTAGGTAAAATATCCCACTGGATGCACCAAAAGATTTGAAAAAAAAAAATATAAGGGAGCCTTTGGCTTTGCTCGTGACTCTGAAAAGTCAATATGCGCAGTAAGGTGGTATTACAATTCATGAATAGCCTTCACTATTTTCTTAATCAGCTATTTGTTGACTTAGAGGTATGCCTCTGCCTCAAAAGTTACATTATTTAATAAGTTTCAAAATGGTACCTCTATGTTTTACAAAAAAATCTATTTTAATCTATTTTTTTCTGATTTTTAAGTCAAAACCAATAAATGTCCTTTAGCGTGAAGGAGCCATTCTGAACATATTCTTTAATTTCCCATGATAATAGTGCTGACCCATCCTTCCTACACTACATCTAACAAATATGAACTCACTCCAGTTTCAAATGGATAGTTGCCCAGCTCAGATTGGAAGAGTGGTGATGGAAAACTGGAGAAATTTAATATAAAAAGGTGTATAATACTTGCCTCCTCCTATAAGAATAAAATCGACTACAGATTTATATTTCAAGCTGTAAAGTAAAATACAAGAACAAGGCTTTGTCGAGATCCCTTTCTTGCATTCTTCACTGCAGAAAAGGCTGCTTGGTATATCTCCTGCTTGCGTAAGAGCCGGGGATGGAGGAAGCACAAATGTAACATTATTCATTAAGTACGTTTGATAAATTGCCTTAAATGGTTCTGAAAATAAGCAACCATATTTTAGAACAAAAAGTAATCATTGGAAAGGGTTTATATTAGTTTAAGACAAATATTATTACCATCATAGGGAGTGTATTCTCCTTTTTTGGTCACTTCTTCGAGGCTCAAAGCACGCAGATCTAAATTCAGTTCTATTTGCTCGTAAAGATCTTGGCTTTGTATTCTTGGAGCATCGCTTAGTCCAGTCAAGTTAGAAATACAAATGTTTGAATCTGAGGATCCGTCGCATTTTGAAGTAATGTCGTTCAGGGTCTATAAACATTAGCACAATGAGCTAACTTAAATGACTAAACTTAATAAATATTCAACAAAATTTGTTTAGCCAATAAAACTCAAGGTTACACAAGCATTCAATAATTGTGTAACCATGATTTTTTTTTTATTTAAATTTTAACGTCCATTTATTATTAACTACGAATTTTAGGACGGGTTATCTATAGGTTATCAACCTTTTCTAGCCAGGATAGGTGTGATGCCTTTTCTTTTTTCGAAAGAAAAGCCACCACCCCTAGTGGGAATCGAACCCACGACCTTTGGCTCGGAGTGTTAAGTGCTCACGCTTTAACCCTCACGGCCACCGGGTCTCCCTCCCGGTGGCCGTGATGATGGCTCCATGATTTTTGAATCATATCAATCTAATTTAACATTTCATAAATTCAAAAGATTATTGGAATTGTTACGTCTAGTTTTCAATTGTTAAGTAGGGCAGAAGGACTTAACAACGCATGTTCATAGGTAAAAGCAATAAAATATAATCTTCATTTGCAATACATTAAATTTTTGTTTCGTAATATTACAATTTTGATAAATGGAATAGCGACTAAAATTTAAATTGTGAGGCACCAAATTCCATGTAATCTACATATATATATATATATATATATAAATCACATGTCTGTCTGTTTGTTCTTTATACAAATCCACACTGTTTGACCAAACTTGGTATACTGGTAGGTCTTGATACTGGAAGTCTCGTAGGCTACCTCAAAAACATCTACCAGCTGCCTGTCTGTATGTTTGTTTCTTACACAAATCCACACCCTTCATCTGATTTTGACCAAACATGGCACACAGGTAGGTCGTGATACAGGGAGTGTCATATGCTAGATAAAAAAAGTCTACCAGCTGTCTGTCTGTATGTTTGTTCCTTATACAAATCTACACTGTTTGACCGATTTTGACCAAATGTGGCACACAGGTAGGTCCCGACATGGGGAGAGGCATAGCTAGGTTAAAATCATCTATGACTCACAGTTCGGAGATCACGAGTTCGAAACAACGAACCCAAATAGTTACAGATTTGCGTTATTAGATTTTAACATTAATTATTTGGTTTCTAATTTATTTTTGCTTTTATAGATGCAGAAAGTAGGTGTAGCATAGTACGCCGGGTAACAGCTAGTTCAAAATAAATTTTAAAGCTGTCGCTACAGAATCACAAACTAAATACAAATATGAGGTTACAACAACAATTAGTTTTCTAACCAATTTACAAATATTCTCTCTACCTAAAGTCAAATATTTTTTAAAATTTAAATATATTTGTAAGTAATAATATTGTACTATAGCTAGTTCAGATAGATTGAAAAGTTCAATTCCGGCAGCGTGAAATCCTGAGGGAAATATTCCGGGTGGCCCCGCCCATTTACAATTTCCCTTTCGCACCAACAATACACGACATGAAACTCAATAAAAACTGATTATGTCTCGTTTAGGAGCAGGAAAGGCTTTGAGAGGCCAGGGAAGGGAGATAGTGTTTAATGTTTATCAATATTTAGCCAAATCTAAGGCTGAAAACATTCTAAATTTCATAGTTATAAGGTTACTAGCTGAATACCCGTGCTTCGTCACGGCAGATAAGTAGTTATTTTATTGCTTTAAATAATGTTTCATTAAAATTACGTTACTATACAATTCTGTGCAGTTTATTACAGCACGGTTCCCGTCATACTATATTTTATTCAATGGGCGTTAAAATTTAAAAGTTTATGTTTCCAAGAAGCCATATGGTAACACCCAATATATTTACGAGTATTACCAAGGTTCTAGGCGAGAAGGCATTGCAAGGGTTCCGGATATTATTACCTCGCCTGGAAAACCTAAGGATATGCCATACATCACGCTTTGACCGGGACTGTCCCGGTATTTTGCAATTGTTTCGGTGTCCCGCCCAGTTTTATCAATGTCCCGGAAAAGGCTGTAAGATGTAAAAAGTAATGAATTCATGTTTATAAGAATCTTTTTTAAATCGGTTCCTTTTCTACAATCAACATTTTTACTACTGCTCACAGTGTCAAAGAAATCAGAAGTAATCTAACTGTAAAACGCTGGAACTACCTGCACAGCGCTGCCAGCAGCCAGACACTACTATTTGTCTGAGAGATTGTTTTAAGAAAATCAAGTAGCAAAAAAAGTTCCGTTCTTATTTTTAAGGTTTGGGTAGACTAACAGTTTAGGATTCCCCCTTCCCGTTAGTTGCTAGGCTTAAAACTCACCAACCATTTTGCTTATAATTTGTACTCTTTTTATCCCCCCCCCCATATCTGGTATGCCCATCCCATATTAATGTGTCTCGGTTTAACTCTCCAAAAATATGGCAAGCCAATCTGACGGGGACAGGCAGAAAAGAAACGCAATTAAAACTCTATGAGGGACAGTTAATTTCTAGTAATTCAAGGTCTGCCATCATAGTTGAAATTAACCTCAACTAGAAATAAAACTATGAGATAGATAATGTACGGTAACAGCTGTTCTGTTAACGTCCTAGCAACGCAGGCTGCCTAGGTTTGCCTTCTCTAACCAACTCCAACTTTAAAGCCCCCTAAAAATGCTTAAAAATACGAATATCAAAAAATCCTTTCTTAGCGAGCGCCTACGTTATATAGGGAGTGTCCATGCAAAATTTCAAAATTTTCTGTCGAGCGGTTTGGGCTGGGCGTTGATAGATGAGTGAGTGGTATTTGACAAATATATAGTTGATGAGAGAGAGAATTTTCACCAACAATTTTCCACCGGGTGTATAGGCCATGCCCTTTTCCCTCCATCAAATATTTTCAAAACGTTTTAGCCTTAGCTTCGTCTAATTATTGATATATTAAACAATATCTCCCTTGCCTGAACTCTCAAAGCCTTCCCAAATCTTAAACGAGACATCTTTAGTTTTTATGGCAAAACCTTCAGGAATTTTCCTTCAGACATACGGAATTGAACTTATCCGTCTATCTGAACAGGCTATAATATCTGAAATAATCAATGGCATTCTCAATATATGATTAGATTTTGTCTTTCTTTTTGTGGCATTCCTCAGCAGTTATGGTTTTTGTTAAAGAATTTGAAATACATATGTGTCAGGTCATCCCATAAGTAATGTCGGTTTTTAATGGTGGACTATAAAATATAGGATAAAATCAATGAAACACTAGCTCTTCAACTGTTACAACAGGATTTTCTTCTACAGTAGCCTGCAGGAGTTCATCGTCAAGCTCTGTTCGTCGACCTGTACAAGGCTCGTCTTCAAGCTTGCAGTTTCCTGCTCGAAATTGTTGTTCAAACCATCGCTGCTCTTTTCACTCACTAATAACATTTTTGCCAGATATTTCTTAAAGTTTTTGATAAGTTAAAGCAGCGTTTTCTCCTTTATTGAATTCCCAAAGTATAACATGATTGGTGTAAGTGGTGTCTTAGGAAATCTATTTCAAATGAAATTTCAGCACAGAATAAATAAGTTTCACCAACCGAAACAGGATAAATATAAGTGTATTTGATGCTATAATAAACAAAAAATGTAAACAAAAATAAATTGAAATGCAGGGATTAGTAATATAAAGATAGAGAGACAGAATATTAAAACCCTACATTACTTATGGGATGACATGATATTTATATATTTTAAAAATGAATTAATTATCTTACGAAGACAAGGTATAGTTGGGATTCGGCTAGGAGAAAAACGTCAGACTTTCAGGAAGAAATCTGTATTTGGACGTTTCGGCTGCACATTCGCAGCCTTCTTCAGCTAAAAAAATACAACTTATAAGTAAAAAAATAAATATACAACTTGTAAGTAAAAAGTTAGATTTCTTCCTGAAAGTCTGACGTTTTTCTCCTAGCCGAATCCCAACTATACCTTGTCTTCGTATCTCTGCAACGGCTAACTATCTCCATCTTCATTAATTATCTTATTCACAAGGCTTAGAGGCATTGTGAATTAGGTAATGTTGGCAAACAATTTTGATACAAGCAGTACAAATAAATAAAAATATACATTTTATGTTGGAATTACGAAAAACACAACTCATCAGAAATTAAATGCAATTTATCGTAAATTCACACAGTATTTTTATTTCATATCTGTATGTATTGTCGGATTGTGCACATTGGATAAGTCAATAATGGTTTATACTATAAGCTGAACTTTCTCTGCTTTTCAATGGATCTATTTTAAAGCATGTTTTCAAGAACATGAGGATTAAATTAGAATATTCTTAAACATGTAAAGTATTTTGCATTTTTTTACCACAAATCACCATGGCTTGCCGCAAAGCTTAAAACGTGCAAGAGAATCAACAAATATGTAAAAAATAAATTATTAATCTCATTGATCTACAAGGCAATATAAATAAAAGCTTCGCATATGATTAGAGAATTTATAAAATTACTCACTCTACCCAAGTTATTGTTAGAATATTTATGCTTCCTCTTCGGCAGTAAAGAATGCTGAGAATTTTTATAACGTAGAATTGCTGACTGGATAATTGGAGGATCACAACTCGGTCCTACAGTTTGAAATGTTATTTCATACGTAGCTTCTGCATTATTCGCATTCAATACTACATCAAATCGTTCAGCTGTAATTTCAAAATAGAATTAACATTATCATAGTACTGTGTTATTTCAGATGCTTGGTGTAGATAAATTATCAAATATTTTCTCTTTATAACTACTTTATTTTAAATTTTTTGCCCCCTATATGTTTCATTGCCTTTTCACATCTCTTCAGGGTCACTTCTTGTTCGAAAGACCTTTCGACTCCATGTGACCCCAAGCCTTCAAAATAAAGGATATATATTTATACCTTACCTTAAGGAGAACATATCATACCTTAAAGACAATTGATACTCCCAAAAGCAGTTAAAAAATTAAATGAAAAAAATATGTATTTTTTTATATCGTATATATAAAAGAAAATATGATAAAACAGTAAAAAAATACATGTTTTTATACAATGTGTATGGGAACTTATAGCACAAAATAAATGGCCTTTTTACAGTACAGAGTTACTGCAGAGAGGAAACTAATAAAAGCTCTCTATACATAGGGGAAGGTGTTGTACCTCTGACCGTCTTGTACCTTTGACCACCGAGGCTGTCGTGGCATGTAGCAACATTTTATAAATTTTGGTGTAATTAGTGTTTAGCTCCTTCACTAGAGGGCTTGTGTAACCTACTTTGGATTATTCAAGTCAGAGAGGATTCTTGCAAAAAATACTTATCCATTTCTATCATAAAAATGTAAGTTATTTATAGATGATGTTTTGCCTCATAATATTTTTTGTATTAAGTCTTTTTAGATGGAAATCATTTGACAAAGTAGCTATTACAATAAGAAACATGGTGTAGCTTCTGAAACTGATTTATCCTAACCCTAAAAGTTTTAGCATGCTTTTTAATTTACACTACCAGGGTGTTGTACCTCTGACCACGACTAGTTGTTGTACCTTTGACCAGGTCAAAGGTACAACACACCTGAGTAATTTTTAAATAATTCAACTTTTATGTTCTTCTGCTACATTTTTTTTTTAATTATTATTGGTTTCTTTAATTGTTCAAAGAATTAAAAAAATAATAAATTTAATAAGTTCAAACTGACTTTATTAATCCTCAGTATAGCAGTTCAAACCTATCACCCCTTATCGTTCCACTTGAAGTTGTAAGACCTCATCGAAAAGCGGAGGCAAGGAAAATGTCAAATAGGGGCAGGCCTAAAGGGAAACCTCGTATCCTGACAGATATTCCTGAAAAGCTAATTATTGAAGGTGAAAAAAAAAATGAAAGCACCACCCTAAACGTAAGACACCACATACAAATAAACCCCTTCCTAAAAAAGTGGTAAATAAAAAGAAAATTATTCTAATCTCAGTTCAGATTCTGATACTCACACAGAAATTTCTTCAGGAGAAAATGACATTGATCTCTCTGATAAATGTCGTGAGTTAAGTCGATGAACAGCAAGAATTTGAAAAAAGGAAATTTAATGCTTGTTAAAAATAAAAGTAAAAAGACTATTACATATTTAGTCGCAGAGATCTGTGGTATTAAATGTCCAATGTTTAAGATCCAATATTTGAAAAAACAAACTTTAAGTGACAAGTTTACGAGAGAACATGAAAATTTATATGATATTGATGTTGAAGACATTGTGGCTTAACTTCCATACCCTGCTATTGCTAGTGGATCTGCTTGCCGGTAAAATGTTTATCGATTTGACTGGATTTTTCAGCATATTAAGCATAGCAAAATATCAATAATAGCTTTTTATTATGCTTGCATCCATGTCCTGTATTTATTAAACTTACAATTAATTATAAT